>JASANE010011133.1:0-53079 GCA_030248225.1 Trileptium ribeirensis
GGAGCCTTTGCGAGGCTAAGACACTTTAGACATAAACAAGTAATACGTGGATCTTCATCAGCGGAAATCAATGTCGGCAATTCACGTACCAAAAGCCATAAATTATAAACAAAACCATTGGAAATCCATATAATACCAATTAATTGCGAAGCCGGTCGTATAAATCATAAATGTTCTTATATAAATTCAAAAAGCTCGTCACGCACTAGCTAGGTAGTCACCTTAGCAAAAACAAACAATAAAATTAAATCGATAAGTGATTCGCCAAAACTACTATACGACATAGAACGTGTCCTGCTAAAGTAACCTTGTCACTAAAAACAAGAAATAAAGCAGAATACGCAAGTCCTGCGCTGCAGAAGATTCCAGACTCGACTAAGGCTGCTTACCAACTGAACAAAGAAAAACGAAGACGAAGCTAACACATGTTAGCTACTAAAACAAACGGACGCTAATTATGCAAATTAGCATTCATTTGTAAAAAGACGAAAACAAAAGGAAAAACCCGAGACGAAAAAAGTGAGGGAGGGATACAATAAGGGATGTAGTGATCAGCCCGGAATTTTTAGGTATTTTTGGGGATTTAAGGCTGGTTTGGACTGGAAACCCCCTTAGTGGCCTGGTGTACCCCGGCAAACAGTAAGTTTAAGGTTACGTAAAGTTTAAGGTTAGATATACTTAGTTAGGTAATTATGTCTGTATGTATATAGTTTCATTTAGGTTTGTAAGCCTAATGTAACGCCTTGGCTTGCTGCCGGGTGGTTGGTGGGAAACATTTTATTTATTTATTTATTTATTTATTTGTTTATTGCTAAATAATACTAATTAAACAGTTTCTGTTACACCCTCAATGTGTATAAACTGATCAATATTTCTGCAACCAATCCGTATTAAAAATATTGGCCTATTTAACAAATTCACTGTGTTTGAACAACAGCTTTGTTATTTTCTGCTACGAAAATCAGCTTTCTATTTTGTTGGATATTCAAGCTTTACAGCTATTCAGATTATTTTATTTGCTTTTAAATGAAACATCGTCTTTTCGTTTTGATATAATAAAATTTCCCTAATATGGTTGCGTAAATGTAGTTTAACATGTTTTAATTAATCATGCTCTTGAACACTGAGCTCGATGGAATAATGGGATATCCCCCTCGGTATACTAAGTCTCCCACGAACCCTAAGCACTAACTTGTCCTTTTTCCGAGCTATATAAACCCAAGGTCATTTGATTTACGCAGGAAAAATATTGTATATAAAACATTTCTCTGTATTTAGCGCATCGATTAAGCGGAATAGCTTTTGACCTAACGTAACGTTCGATTTTTACTGAATAAATATTACGCCGTATACAAAATCGCTCGCAAATCCGCACCTCTGAGCTACTATAGTGTGGGTGATGCGTCGCCTGGAATGCGTTAAGCGATACAAATAATGAATACGATACGAAAGTAAATGCGACGTTTCAACTTTCAGTTCCGTTTCAGCCTAATCTCCATTGTTATAGGTTCAAGAGCTTTAGTTGCGGCATTATTGGCAATGTGATACAACGTTTATTGAAAGCGCGCTAATAGCTTTATTGATAACATCATTATGAAGATCAGCGCGCTGACACAAGCCCATTCATCATTGTGCATGCTGACACTCTAATGTCTGGATGTATGGTTGCCCTATCGGAGGGGTCATTTCCTCACAATGGAAGCGAGTACAGGCCTTCAGGGGAAGTGCTCCAGCAGATGAATAAAATATTTACAAGGCTGTTGCAGGTGCCCTCATTGGAAGACCAGGACCTCGGCGTTGGGGGCAGTTGAGCGGTGGTAGCGCCAGGAGCCCATTTCGAGATGTATGATCATACGTGCTAATAAGTTGTCCTAGGAGGCGTTAATGGGTACTGCGGAGCGAGGTCAGGTTTCCGACTCCCGGGACAGCGTTAAGTCAGCCGGGGGACAAGTTGCGCGGCATGAACGTTAGATTTGAATGTTCATAATGTTCATTGTATGTTTGCGCAAATTTTTCTATTTTTGCTCTAATTTTAACCAGTTTTTGCCACAGCGATTGTCAATTTTTGTGAATTGGTGACTTTTTGTACAATATTTTCCTAATTTTGAAAAATTTCTCGAGGTTTTAGGGTGCCGCTAAAGATACGAAGATTAGACCACCTGCCATACGTAGACTTCCGCGCTTCGTGCCGAAGGGTGTACGAAGCCTCAAGAAAGTTTTATACCTGGCTACCCTATGTGCCCTCGTGCAATATTTGATTAACCCGATTTTGTACTTCAATGAAGGAACTATATTTGACCTGACATTCGATTAGAAGTCCCGGGATGTTTTTTTCCGTGAATTGAAGCTTGAATTGTTTTTGAAAATTTTAATATCCAAAGACAGAATTGGCGATTGAATCATTGTTATACGAGGCCTGAAGTCCCCAGAGGGATAGCGGCTCTTTTTGGGGCCTTTCTGCTTCCCTGGGCGGGGAGATGATATAAATTTTTTAAGTTTTTGGGACTCAAAAAATTTTTTAGTTAATTGCTAAAATACTCCACCGACAGGTGTACCAACACTATCCCCTTGCCAGCTCACACCATCCACGTCGGATAGGCTGACGCCCCCTGGGTGACCATTGGGCGACGCATCCTGAAGCCCCGGCTACGCCCCCAAATACCACGCTTTCCCCCTTCCCTGAGGCCTCAGACCCCCTAGGAACGAAGACCGAATGCACTTTCTTTCTTTTCGTACCGACCAACTGAGCGCGCCACCCCCAAAATCACAAGGCCAACCCAAAAACTGCGGCTATCTTCACCCCATGGGCCAAAGTTACCCTAAAGTGCCACAGTGTAATATAACAGCTTGAGTTTTCTTGTAAGTTCACGAGCTTTAAAGTACTATAGAAAGGGGACAAAATTCAACCACACGGACGACCAGATATAGGTAGAACGTGATGCAATCTGTGTATCATTCATTGCTGATATGAAATAGAATTGTGTCATTATTTTAAACAATCACGCTCCACCCACCCTAGGTGAGCGGGGTGATTTTCGCACCACAACGGAACAATCATGAACCAGGCTTGCAGATATCTAGTCGATTCAAAAGTAACAAACCGCAGGATTACTGTTTGCCGTCGCCAAATATTAATCGTCTTGACAAGGCTGTGCACTCGGATGAGCCGAGGACAAAGGGCAGATCTTCCACGATTTTACGAGGTGAATTTACGAATTTGGTGCCCGAAGCTCGATCCCGGTGCGCATCCACATCAGCAGTATTAATAATCATTAGGTTGATAAAGAATAGTATGTTATAAAATGTATTTCGTACTGCGTGCAGGATGGGTCGAGTTCACGGTGCGAAGACCTCATAAGACTCAAACCGAAAACTTCTGGTTGCAATTCGAGTCTTGGGGATCTATCCTGGCATGCAGCTGTTGTATAACCGATTCGTAACGTTTAGTGGAATTGAAGTTAAGAGGAGAAAAGACAATGGAAAAAAATTCAACGGAACCTCATTTTAAGGGGTGTTTTAAAAAGTAAAATTTTAATATTTCACTGGTAATCAGGACAAACAAAGGTTATTGAATTATCATTAGAGACTTTTAGAGCTCCGAAATCACGCTGTCGGGTCATCCCACTCCGCACCCGTAAGTACTTATGGACCCCTAACTAGGGGCTTAAACACTCAATTTTCAAAGCCTTTAGATCACAACGACCCTAACCAAAACTCTCCAATTTTTGTAGCTCTACGTTGCCACGGGATCTCAGAAACTAGGCCATTCTTTCGGAAACCGGGTGTATCGAAACCAATCTACCCATGCTGAGTCTAAATAACCCACGCAAGTTACCAAAAATCCTCATTCTTATCGCCTAGAACTGCCTCTAAAGGGCCATTTATTATAGAAACAGCTGAATTTTTTGTTTCATTAGTAGGCGACCAGCCAGGGCAGGGACCTGTATCCCGCCTCCGACCACCTACCACTCTTCTTTGGCTCACAGTCATTTTGGTTGTACGAAAATTTCTATTCAACTCTACCACCGTGAGCGCGTGATATATTTCTTTGTTGCGAGCGTCGCGCCGACCAGCGCGACATTTAGCAGAAGGGTAATACTCCTTCTGGCTAAGTTATATGACTGTTCTTTAGCCAGCGACACACCCAGTCTGTGAGTGCCCGCTCAGGGCTATTATGAATGTTACATGTATTCGTTTCTTTCGCTGTTCGTTGGTTGTTTTCTTTGATGTATATATATAATTTTCAATATAATGTATGTTTGCTTCCAATATACGCATACAGTAGTGAAACACGCATGCATGGCATTCATACAGTACATGAAGGTGGGTACCTAGCAGGGTACCCACAATAAAAGCGCTACTCGTGATGTGAATTCTAGCTAGCTCTGATCTATTTTGTCAGTGATTAAAACAAACTCCGCACCCCTCAAATTTCACTTCCCATTGGACAAGCCCTGTTATGGATGCTTTCGGCAATACGGGAGCAAATATTACTACATAGCCAGTGGTTAACCACTCTTTTAAGAAACCAGTGTTCGATTACCCTAGATTCAATCAGCGTTTGAACTCTCTGTCACTCTACATTTCTTTAGGTCAAGTTCATTTCGAGAGTTTCTGGATTCGCCTGCGAGCGTCTTGCGCTTGTTGCGCATCCAAGTCCTACTATAGAGCAATACGTCATTATTACTTCGTTCAGTTACGTATTGCTCACCGAAATTAAAGGCGGAAATAATATCCAGGACACACGAATGCCACAGTTCCTATATTCTCGAAACAGATGATTTCGAGACACATATACCACCCGGAATTCAATACTCTTCGGCTTAGTCGAAGCCAAATTTCCGAACATTTTATTAGTAAAAGTTGGCAGCGCAACTCAACGTCCAAAATGGTTTAACTGTACTGAATTAAAATATTTCGGTGGTGATCCAGAAGACTGCGCAAATTATGAAGCCAAACTAAGGCGTGTTCAAAAAGAATCACGCCAACGCCTAGCTCCCAAAGATTATATTGCGGAAAATGCAAAGGGTCATGGAAAGAAGGCAATGAAACAGGACTTTTTATAAAATGGGTGCAATGCGATAGGTGTTATTAATAGTTCCTACCAAGTATGCGTAGGCCTAGAAGATGATGCGCAAAAAGCTTTATGGTATTGGTCCTTGCCTAAAAATTTATACTACGCAAGAACATATTTTCTAAGGTATAGCCCATGACCATACATATGGAGCCAAATCAAGATAAAAGAACAATTATATAAAAATAGTTTTATATTAGTTTAATTTTTGCATGATCTCAAAATAGTGATTGTAACAACTATATTTTTACCTTTATTATTATAGCAAATTACAAATAATTGGTGTAACCGCGTAACAAAATTGAGGTGGAAGGAGCAGAGGAAGATGTAGTGACGGGTCAAACGTAACGGAACAGGTTAGACAATACGAAACTGGTTAAACAAGAAACCGGTCAGAGCGAGACAGAACCGGGCCGAACAATGCGGCGGATCACGAACAACGACGACACTACATGGATTAAACGGTGTCCAAAATCGGCAGCGACCTAGAAAGAACGGTCAAACAAGTGGCAACGAAAACAACCGACCGAACAATTAACGGCCAACAATCGGTGCAACACAACGATCCAGCGACGGAGCGACTAATCCAATGATTAAATAATCAGCGAATGGAAAGAACGGTCAAATCAACTGTGATGCAAAAAATACGACCAATACAATCAGAATGGCCGTTCAACGATGATATCCATTTAACGTCAATCCAAGCCAAATGAACTTCACGCCAGGTCCGTACGATAGAAGAACATCGATTCACGTTGCACGGTGGTGGCAACAATGGATCGACTACCAAGCGGTGTTCGGATTCAACATCAAGAGACTAGACAGGTAGCAATAGTAATCGAAACAGAAGAAAGCGCAAAGCAATTTGCCACAATTATCCAAACGGCACGAACAAACATCATGTCGATCGCAACAGTAGTAGCAGAAATTCCAACTTACAAACTGGGAACGCTAAGGGGGTAGAAAGAATTCGCGGAGTTTTGCGAAGAAAACGGTATCCATCCACATTGCCTCCATTGGATCAACGGAGAATTCTGGGATGATACAATAAGCCTAACAGCGGGAAAATACGTCCAATACGTAGCGATACAAACGAGTGACGGCGAATTGGGAATCATCGACATCTCACGATTCAACGGTCGAATACCCGAAGTACTCTACAAAGAATTAGAGAGAGAAGGTGGGAACGAGGTGTGGCCAGTAGAATACCGGTGGGGATGCTAGGTTGGCACGCGTTCTGACTTTCCGTGGTCAGTATCTGAGCCTCCTCTTTTTGCATTGCAACGTGACTATACGTCTAATGCACTCTCGATTCTGATAGATACCAATCAAACGCGTATCGGAAAACGTTTATTATACAACGAGAAAAATATTAAGACACAATAATTGAGCCTTAGATCCGTAATCTCTTGACGGTACAATTTTTTGATACCGCTCTTACTAACCCCTGTCTGGTTACCCACCGGTACTTTGCACTAACGTAGAATAGATTCGCCCACTGGGGCACTAGAGTGGTTGTTTACACGTCCCGGCTCCTATTAGCTTATAAGTTAGGTTATGAGGTTATGTACCTATTCTATTCCGCCTCTTGTGAGGTTGGTACAATTAATCACCGACCGGCTCGCGATGCACGTTTATCTAAGTACCTCAACCTTAGAATTACTCTAATACAGCTCCCTATTTAATCCAATTGCCCACGTACAGTGATAGCTATTACTCTAGTATGGGTCTTGTGAGTTGATGCAATTGCCCCGGGAAAGGGTAGCAACTGTACGACCAATATATTACCTGAGCCTAGTTCCTTGGATTTACGTTAATACGTGCCAGGGATATTAGCTTTATTCGCCCCGGCTGACTAGTTAATTATAAGTGCGCAGTAGCGGTCGACTACTATATATTCAGTTGAACATTTCGTCATCCCTAGGCCCCCGACCTACTAGACAACTGCTGGATATGAGGCAGGAGTATCTCGAGGTGGTTATTTAACTCCACACCACTTACTCGTCCGGTCTTCTCAATAACACTTATGCAATGAAAATACAATATAATGCAAATTTATTCAGTTCTTACGGTACATACGTGACTACTTTTATTGCAACATTTTGCCTCTGAAACGCGCTCATACGACTCGAAAAATGAGAATTCATTAAGCGTCGTCCGCACAGCATGTTTACGAGCATTCGAAGAACATTGCCACGCATGTTTATAATAAGGTTGATAATTCACAAAAGGAAATGAACGTGAATGAAGTAGTGCTCGACCAATCGTTGGGCTGTCATCTTTTCTTGTTCGCCCAGTAATCATTTTAGCTGTTGACAATACTGTTAGATGTCGTTGTCTTTCGAACGTTGCATCCCATATTTGTCTTTCAGGCTCGATATTGCCGTTCCACAATATAATGTTTCCGACCTTCTATCTCTAATTCTTTATAAAGTATTTCTTGTATTCGACCGTTGAATTGTGAAATGTCGATGATTCCCAACTCGCCATCGCTAGTTTGTATTGCTACGTATTGAACGTATTTTCCCGCTGTAAGGCTTGTTGTATCGTTCCAGAATTCTCCGTTGATCCAATGGAGGCAATGTGGATGGATACCGTTTTCTTCGCAAAAGTCCGCGAATCTTTCTATCCTCAGTGTTTTGAGTTTGTAAGTTGGAATTTCTGCTCCCACCGTTGCGATCGACATGATGTTTGTTCGTGCCGTTTGGATAATTGTGGCAAATTGCTTTGCGCTTTCTTCTGTTTCGATTACGATTGCTACCTGTCTAGTCTTGATGTTGAATCCGAACACGGTCAGATAGTACAATACCATTGTTGCCACCACCGTGTAACATGAACGATATTCTTCTATCGTATGGATTTGGCGTAAATTCCATTTGGCTTGAGTTGACGTTAAATGGGTATCGTTGTTGAGCGGCCATTTTGATTGTATTGGTCGTATTTTTTGCATCACAGTTGATTTGACCGTTCTTTCCATTCGCTGATTATTTAATCATTGGGACATTAGTCGTCCGTCGCTAGGATCGGTTGTGCTGACACGATTGTTGGCCGTTAATTGTTCGGTCGTTGTTTTCGTTGCCACTTGTTTGACCGTCTCTTTTAGGTCGCTGGATTTTGGACACCGTTTGATCGATGTAGTGTCGTCGTTGTTCGTGATCCGCCGTATTGTTCGGCCCGGTTTGCCTCGCTTGACCGGTTTTCGTTTAAACTTCAGTTTCGTATTGTTTAACCCGTTCCGTTACGTTTAAGACCCGTCACTACATCTTCCTTAGCTCCTTCCACCTAGATTTTGTTAGCGGGTTACACCAATTATTTGTAATTTGCTATAATAATAAAGGTAAAATATAGTTGTTACAATCACTATTTTGAGATCATGCAAAAATTAAACTAATATAAAACTATTTTTATATAATTGTTCTTTTATCTTGATTTGGCTCCATATGTATGGTCATGGGCTATACCTTGTAAAATATGTTCTTGCGTAGTATAAATTTCCAAGCAAGGACCAATACCATAAAGCTTTTTGCGCATCATCTTCTAGGCCTACGCATACTTGGTGGAACTATAATAACACCTATCGCATTGCACCCATTTATAAAAAGTCCTGTTTCATTGCCTTCTTTCCATGACCCTTTGCATTTTCCGCAATAGTAATCTTCAGAGCATTTAGCATCATTCTTTTTGAACACGCCTTAATTTAGCTCACAAATACGTAGTCTTATCAATCACCGCCAAAATGTTGGAATTATCTAATTATACCATTGTGGGCGTTGAGTTGCGCTGCCAACTTTTACTAATAAAATGTTCGGAAATTTGGCTTCAATAACGAAAAAAGTATAATTCCGGTGGTACATCTGTCTCGAAATTATTGTTTCGAGAATAAAGGAACTGTGGCATTCGTGTGTCCTGGATATTATTTCCTCCTTTAATTTCGGTGCGTAACTGTTTTAGGGGTACTGGGTGATTTTCTGGCACGGATATCGCCGTTTCGTCTTCGTAGCTTCGTCCCTTGTACCACATTTAGCTACATTTCTGCGTCAACTGTATAAATATACTTTGCATAAATCGAATAATAATGAAATGAAGAATGCGTGGGTATATGTCGGCGTGATCAACAATCATCGTTCGTCTTTAGTGTAAATGATCAGGTGGTCGTGTCCGTCATGTTTCTTGGTTGAAAAAACGTCAGCTTATCATCGTTTGTGGTAGCTTACTAACTTTATAATATAAGTAAGTAAAACTTTTGTGGTTTTTCTCACATCACATCTACGTGGTTTTGCGTCTCTATACGCCGTCCATTCGGTTTAAATTGGTCGTTGGTTTGTGGAGTCATTCGTACAAGGACTTCTCTCATCAACGTGTAAGTGATCTTTCTTTCTGTGTATTCACCACAGAAAATTGGCGCAACCAGCAGGATGTCTAAATCGGGGGTAATTCGTGGTGCGATTGGCCCTGCCCGAAATCGTTTGGTGGAATACTATCACCGAGCACTCAAACAATATGCCAAAGTCGATGTGGCGACTCTGGACTCGGAAGCATGCCAGCAGCTATCGGACGACATAGCCGAGATTTCAGAAAAAAATGAAGACGTCCATTGCTACACTGTCTGACCGTGATATTCAGTGGCAGAACATGATAGTTGCCTTAGAGGACGATGATTTGGCTGCGGAAGAGCAACTTTACAATAAAGTGGCGTTGGACACGGATGGCTATCAGACAATCCTCGAAACATCAAAGGAGTTGCTCTGCCGTTTGGATCGGAAGCGCATGGAAGCGGACCGAAAATTGTCACATGAGGCTGCGACTCCGACTGTAGTGCCACATGCAGGATCACGAAGCGAACCCAATGCGTCGGTATCAAAGCTGCCTAAACTGACTTTGCCGACGTTCAGTGGGGACAGCCTTGAATGGCATAGCTTTTGGTCACTCTTCAAAGTTAGTGTCGACGACCAAAGGTTGAGTGTTGCCGAAAAATTTGCATTTCTATTGGCGCAGTTGTTGGGTCCAGCACGACATGCTGTCGATGCTCTTGTCATCAACAACGCTAACTACAAGATTGCGGTCGATATTCTCCGGGAGCGATTTGAACGAAGCTCTTCGCAGCTCCTTGGCGCTCTGTATTGTCAACTGAAACGACTGCCACAAGCAACCACGGCCGTCTCCTCAATCACCATGACGTACGATAGTGTTGAGAAAATTTTTCGACAATTGAAAACGGCAGGGGAATTGCTTGACGCCAACAGATCGTTGGCGTTCGATGTGCTGAACAGATTCCCTTCAGTTATCGTAACCGATATATTGAAGCGTGGGGATATCGAAATTGACTCAACAGTCACTACAATACGGATGGCCATTCGAAAATTCGTGAAGTGAAGTGGAGACATTTCGGATATGCTCGAAGATTTGCAGCCATTTGGAAATTCCAAGAGCAGCCGTTCTAAGCAGGAACGGGCTTCTTCACCAGCATCACCGACGGTGAAACGCGAAGTAGATTCCAATACGGGTTACACCGTAACATCAACGTTCACAGCAGCGGAAGGTAAGAGTGTTTCGCACCCCGGCCGCGTAATATATTCATGCTACTTTTGCACCGGGGCCCATCGAAACTCGGAATGTGACAAATACATTACGGTGGATGAGCGGCGAAAGAGATTATTGGCATTGAAGCGGTGTTTCACATGCCTGAGGCCTAATCATCAGGCACGACAATGTCATGTGCAGCTCGGGAGTTTACTGTGCTTTCTTTGTAAAGCGGTCGGACAACATGCAACCCCACTCTGTCCTGACCATTTCAGAGAAAAAACGGTGTCGGTGGTCGCCAATGATGACGCCTCTCAGGATGGAACAGGTGAATCCACGTTGTTAAGCACAAATGAACAGGCGCATTTGCTCACCGCAGTCACGGCTGTGTCGAATCCAATCAATGGGTCTACCATTAATGTTCGCCTAATCTTCGACTCCGGAAGCCACCGTTCTTACATCTCAGAACGTTGTGCCGATACACTCAAGTTGCAACAGACCCCTGATGCAATGCTACATGTGTCAACCTTTGTGCCTAAGCGTTTCATTACGATTCCTTCACAGATGGTGACGTTTGGAGTAGGCCAGCGGGATGAGTCGATTATAGAAGTATGTGCACACACCGTCCCACTGATTACAAACTGTCAGTTACCACAAAAGCGACTGCCGGCGAGCGATATTGCGACCATTCGATCACTGGGTGCAGATCTGGCTGATAGTTTCGATAAGCCCGGGGGTATTGACGAACTAATCGGGTCCGATTACTTCTGGAACTTTATCACTGGATCCCGGGTTGCAGCACCTTCCGGATTGTTCTTGGTCCCTTCCACCGTTGGTATGTTAATTGGCCGACGTCACGTCAACAGCGCTGCTCATAATATAGGGCATCACCCAGTAATGCTTTGTCTCACAGACACCTCTAGCAACATGGCTGTGGAGTGTGGTCTATTTGCTGCCACGAACGTGAAGCATGCCGTGTATCCGGACATTGATGAATACTGGTCCTTGGAGAGGATTGGTGTGTTGACGATCCGATTGCCACGGATGATGATCGCGTACTGGAACAGTTCAGTAACAGTGTATACCACGACGGCGAACATTATCAAGTCAAGTGGTCATGGAAGGCTAATAGGAACATTTTGCCATCGAACGTTGAATTGGCGAAGGGTCGATTCCGCTGCCTTGAGAAGAGATTATCGACAGCGATCGCTGCGATTCGTGCCAAGTATCAGGAGGTCATCGACGACCAACAGAATAAGGGTGTGATCGAACGAGTACCCGACGATGAAGTGGATGTGGCCGGACGATCGCATTTGGTCCATTATTTACCACATCACCCGGTAGTGAAGCCCAGTAGTACCTCCACCAAGGCAGTATAGTCTACGATAGTAACTCCACCAAAGTCTGTATAGTGTACGATGCGTCGTCCAAGGCACGGAAAGACGTCCCGTTGTTGAACGAGTGCTTACATAGAGGCCCGATAATTTTGCCAGATTTATGTGCCATCCTGATTCGATTTCGTACAAACCATTTTGGGATGGTTGCTGATGTGGAAAAAGCGTTTTTACAAATGGGTTTGCAAATGCCGGACCGTGATGTCACCCCATTTTTGTGGCTTAAATATGATTGATGGTGACATGGTTCACTTGCGTTTTCGACGAGTACCCTTCGGGGTCATCAGCAGTCCGTTCATGCTTGGTGCTGTTATTCAACTTCATCTACAGCGCGAAAAGAGCCAAACGTCATATTTGATACGTCCAAACATTTACGTTGATAATGTTATCTATAGTGTGTCAAACAAAGCACTCGTCGAACAGTCGTATGTCGATGCTAAGCGAATAGTCAAGGCCGCCGAGGTGAATCTTACACAGTGGTGTTCTAGTTCAGATGACGTTATGGCAACGATTCCGGAGAATGATCGCGTCCGCTGCCGAAAATTAAAGCTGTTAGGCCTCTAGTACGATAGTAGCTGTGATACCATTTCCATTTGCAGCAACGCAAATCAAATCTTCGGCCTTGCAGAGTAGAACAAAGCTGAATTCCTGAGGTCAATTGCTTCGATCTTCGACCCGCTAGATCTTTTCCAACATGTATTGTTGCGGGTCAAGCGGTTTGTCCAACAATTGTGGCGAGATGGCAAATCCTGGGATCAAGATGTTGGCGAGGGTCGGCAGAAAATGTGGCGATCTATCTATAACGACATCATCCCCATTTTTGACCAAAAAATTCCACGCCATCCTAGCGGACTTGTCGTCGACGAGACAACATCGATAGTTATATTCAGTGACGCATCGTAATGGGCATATGCAGATGTCGCACATTTGCATACCTTTGACACTGGTAGTGACAAGTGGGTGTCGACGATTGTTTACGCAAAGTCGCGACTAGCTCCCAAGACGAAATATACTGGCGTATCGATGCCGCTACTGGAGTTACTGGGATTGACCATTGGGTCAGGAATTGGTCGCTCTGTCCGTGAATCACTCCATTATCCGACTTGCCGATCCACTTGTTCACGGACCCCACGTGTGTCTTACGCTGGATTCGGACGTCGAAACTGCTTTCAGTGTTTGTCGGTAACCGGGTTAACGAAATGAGGTCTTTTCCCGGGTGAGAAATACATTATGTGCGTACGTTTGACAACCCCGCGGACTTATGTACAAGAGGGAAATCGGCGAACGATTTACGCGGTTGTCATCTGTGGTGGGAGGGTCCCCCATGGTTGACCAAGGATCACAAACAGTGGTCAGAGCTCGAACAAAATGGTGGTTCTACCGCGGAGATGACGTCAGAGTATAAAACTACAACCAATTCAGCTTTTGCAGTGATGGTTCCTGTAACCCACGATATTGCCGAGCTATCCTTGACTATCCATCCCACGTCGTTTTCATCGTTTCGATGACTATGTCATGTCACCACGTGGTGTCTTCGTTTTCTTCTTCGGCGACATGTCTGAGATTCCTCGGCCGGCGATACCGAATTACGACAATGAGTCCGACCGTTCGATATAGTGGACAATGGACGTATCAAGTACCGGTCACGGTCAGAGTTGTCAATCGCGCGACTGTTCTGGATTGAAGATATCCAGGGAAACGGTTATCGTGATGTAATTGATGCCCTTTTGGCGGGAAAAAACCACTCGTTAGTCAGACAGTTGGGTGTGAGCCTCGACCACCTTGGTGTATTAAGGTGTTACGGTCGATTAGAACAATGCTGACGTCTCATCAGAAGCCATTCAACCGATTCTACTCGCCAGGAACGACCATGTCACCGATTTGATTATCAAGGATGTACACCAACGACTCCTGCATACAGGAGTTGGTCACTCGCTTAACCAACTCCGGCGGTTGTTTTGGATACCACAAGGACGAAATGTTGTGCGAAAAGTGATATCGCGATATCTTTCCTACCGTCGTTCAAAAGGGGGTTCTTACGCATTGCCAAAAATGCCCCCATGGCCGCGTGAACGGGTGTCACGATCCAGGCCTTTCAAATTCACTGGCCTTGACTAATTTGGCCCCGTTCGTGTCAGAATTGGCAACGACATAAAAGATGTGGGTGTGCCTCTTCATCCGGGCAGTGCACCTCGGGTGTGTTGGTGATTATGTGGCCATGGAGTTCTTGGATTGCGTAGTTCGCTTCGTTTCAACACGTGGGACACCGGAACGCATCATTTCCGACAACGCGAAACAACTCCGGGTAACGAAATCGGCGTTCGCTCGAATTTAGGCGCATGTGATGTAGGACAGTAGCATCCAATCCTACGCGGCTGACAAAGGCATCGATTGGACATATTCACTACGGAACTAGCTCCTTAGAAAGGAGGGTTCTATGTACGCCTCGTGGGTATTGTTAAGGGATCATTCAAGGCAGAAATCGGAAGGTGGTTGCTCCATTGAAGTGAATTTGTGACATTGTGTTCCGAAGTAGAGGCTATTGCCAACACTCAGGCCATTACGTATGTGTACACCGATATCCATACCGGACCCGCACTTCGACCCATCGATTTCATTACTGAGTTGGCAGTGGCGATGCCCGTTTCGAGCCGGGCTATGCACGTTCGTGATCTGGGAAGCTGGGCGAAACTTGTTACGGTATTGGAAGGTCAAGCAGAGTCGTCTGGATTCGTTGTGGTGTTGTTGCTATGATGAATACCTGTTGACTCTTCGTGAAAGAGGGCAGAAACATCATCGTCGTGCACATGGTCAAATAAATTCGTCGCCCATAATCAACCAGGTCGTCCTGCTGAAAGACACCAATGCCCCCGTGGAAACTGGCAAAGGTTCTCCGGATGATACCCAGCCGCGATGGCGCCATCCGTTCAGTACAAGTGCTACTTCCGAACCAAACGACGGTACGCAGACCGATAAATCACGTATATCCTCTCGAAGTTGACGCGGATGTAACTTCAACCCACACTATCCACGACGACGAGATCAGCAATACCATAAGCAGGGAAAACGTTATCTCTGAAGAAAAGGAACGAAGCGTTGACAATAGTACAGTCGACAGCGATAACGCTGCTCACTCCACTGAGGCTAATGGGTCGACTCACAATGACTCTATTGAACAATATGATTTTGGCGAATTCACAGAGGCTGGAGTAATAAGTCGTAATGAACTGTCCGCTAATAACCGTCAGCGTGTTCAACAAAATATAGCAGACAGTTTATATATGATCGCCTTCAAATGTCTACTTTAATATTGTTCCATCGTGACATTAATATATTTTAATAGAAGTATATACCAATAATGACAATTGTTCAAACAATCACTATAATATTTAGTGTCGGGAGTGTCTCGAAATATTGTTTCGAGAATATGGAAACTGTGGCACTCGTGTGTCCTGGATATTATTTCATCCTTTAATTTCGGTTTGTAAGTGGGTTTTTACGGGTACTGGGTGATTTTCTGGCGTGGATATCGCCGTTTCGTCTTTGTAGCTTCGTCCCTTGTACAACATTTAGCTACATTTCTGCATCAACTGTATAAATATACTTTGCATAAATCGTATAATAATGAAATGAAGAATGCGTGGGTATATGTCGGCGTGATCAACAATCATCGTTCGTCTTTAGTGTAAATGATCAGATGGTCGTGTCCGTCATGTTTCTTGGTTGAAAAAACGTCAGCTTGTCATAGTTACTGTGATACATAACCTGTGATTCTGTATTTTTTATAAGCCAGAAGTTTGTACAGAAAAATGTCTAATCTCAAAGTGTTTTGCCGGTGTTTTGTACTATGATAATGGACTGTGATAGTTCAACCGTGATACCTTAATTATGTGTATATTGCATGCTCAGAGTGCCCTGACGTCGAGATATCATGGTTAAACGGAGAGATATAGTCCAGGCCGACTTGGTTGCGGCTGGGCAATGCCCAGGTTCAAAATCTAATGTATCCCTAATGTCACGTCTTCCCCAGCCCGGTCAATCAATAGCAACAACCACCACACTTTTTTGCAATTCTCTCGTTACAGTTACCCGAAACATTTCCTTAACATGGCTCATACTGCTACTCCCGTTTTCTCGTGTCAGTAGCACTGTGACAAATTTCAAATCAGATACGGTTTTGTCTTACTTTTGCAAAATGTCGGGTCAGGTTTTTAAACAGCACATTGCCATTTAAATTGTGTAATTGTATTAATCAGCTGAAACTTCAATTTCGTTTGACAAGTGCACACACAATGCAAAACTTTTGGGAACTATACATATTTTCAAAATTATTACAACGCTACAATTTCTATTTTGAAATATGATCAAGCTCTTTAGTCGATAATAATAGCTGAACTATCTTTACGTTGGAAAAATAATATGCTATTGCATAAAACAAAACGTTCACCCGACAATTCTCGGTACTAGTGCATTACTTTACAGGTAAAATATAGATGTTTTCAAATACTTTTTGAAAACTTTTCCTGTATCAGTCACAACACTGGTAGCTGGGCTATCAGAAGGGCCATCAATCAAAATGTACATTGCCAGGATTACTTGACGACCTGGTACCGGCACCGACTAGTACAGCGGCTAGTCCCTAGATATAGATGTAAAGCAAAATATTTTCTTAGCTGGGCTAGCAATATTTTCCAGTTAATTTATAATAAATTCAGTCAGGCGAAGTAACCCGATCCAACAGTTTACTAGCTGAAACTAGTACGACTGAATTCTACAACTTTGTGAGACCAACGAGCCCCCGACAAATCTATAATATTGCCCCAGTGTCAACAATATGAAGTTTATTTCTAATTTCCTTTCAGAGTACAAACTATTTTTAAAACACAATACATTTTGTTGTTATGATATTAGTAACTGAGTTGCCAGAACACTACGAAATCTACTGGTTTGCCAAAGTAAAATCTGGGCGAATATGACCAACGCAGATAACGATGTCGCTATTAGCTGGACTCTAGCGGTCGACCAAAAAATTTAAAAGTTTGGAAAACGACAACAAAACACCCGCCTTGTTTGTTGTCGCTATTGGCTGGACTCTAGCGGTCGACCAAAAAATTTAAAAGTTTGGAAAACGACAACAAAACACCCGCCTTGTTTGTTGTCGCTATTGGCTGGACTCTAGCGGTCGACCAAAAAATTTAAAAGTTTGGAATACGACAACAAAAGACCCGCCTTGTTTGTTGTCGCTATTGGCTGGACTCTAGCGGTCGACCAAAAAATTTAAAAGTTTGGAATACGACAACAAAAGACCCGCCTTGTTTGTTGTCGCTATTGGCTGGACTCTAGCGGTCGACCAAAAAATTTAAAAGTTTGGAAAACGACAACAAAACACCCGCCTTGTTTGTTGTCGCTATTAGCTGGACTCTAGCGGTCGACCAAAAAATTTAAAAGTTTGGAATACGACAACAAAACACCCGCCTTGTTTGTTGTCGCTATTGGCTGGACTCGAGCGGTCGACCAAAAAATTTAAAAGTTTGGAAAACGACAACAAAAGACCCGCCTTGTTTGTTGTCGCTATTGGCTGGACTCTAGCGGTCGACCAAAAAATTTAAAAGTTTGGAAAACGACAACAAAACACCCGCCTTGTTTGTTGTCGCTATTGGCTGGACTCTAGCGGTCGACCAAAAAATTTAAAAGTTTGGAATACGACAACAAAAGACCCGCCTTGTTTGTTGTCGCTATTGGCTGGACTCTAGCGGTCGACCAAAAAATTTAAAAGTTTGGAATACGACAACAAAAGACCCGCCTTGTTTGTTGTCGCTATTGGCTGGACTCTAGCGGTCGACCAAAAAATTTAAAAGTTTGGAAAACGACAACAAAACACCCGCCTTGTTTGTTGTCGCTATTAGCTGGACTCTAGCGGTCGACCAAAAAATTTAAAAGTTTGGAATACGACAACAAAACACCCGCCTTGTTTGTTGTCGCTATTGGCTGGACTCTAGCGGTCGACCAAAAAATTTAAAAGTTTGGAAAACGACAACAAAAGACCCGCCTTGTTTGTTGTCGCTATTGGCTGGACTCTAGCGGTCGACCAAAAAATTTAAAAGTTTGGAATACGACAACAAAACACCCGCCTTGTTTAGCGAAGAATATTAGCACAGGAAATATTCAAGAAAATTACGGGACACAAATACTAAATTACAAGACGCCCAAAAATTAAAATTAAAATAAATTTCTGAAAATATGTATGTATGACAGTGACAGACGTAAACGTCGAGATGAGATGATCCGAAAGTAGACCAACAAATCATAATGTCGGATCTCGGCTTACGCATAGAATTTTTCAAGCTCAAATCTGAGGTCTAAAGCTAGAACTTCTTTAAATGTTTGCCAGCATTAGATTAAAGAAAATGCATCAAAATTTCAAATGCAGATGCCAATCCACTCGACTGAATTCCTTCGGCATGAGAAATATTTAACGCTCAACAGCAGTCATATGCAACATAATTTACTGGTAAACAGCACATAAAATAAAAATTCACAACCCGGCAATGTGTCAGACACATTATATGTCGAACACTCTTGATCTATTTCGACGATTATCAAGATGTGTGCATAATCTAATTTAAGATGTGTGCACATATCGCCCGATTCTGTCACAATGCCAATTCCGGTCGTGACAAAAGGCACAGCCACATCCTGCCCTTCATAAATAAAATAAATAGCTAAGCTATGCTAGTATGTTTGTACGAGCCGGGAGTGGCTATCACCCAGGGTTTAATAGCCAAACCGGGATATTTGAAAAATATTTATTAGATTCAGTTTTGCAGATTGTGTTAGGGGAAGTAATTATCTCTGGCCAAAAAAAGGCAAGATTAGTAGTACTTAAAGGCAGCACGCATGGATGCAGGCAAAATAAATACTTAAATAGCGGTATTTTTAAAATTATTGTTTAAGAGCTTTTTACAAGCCAATCCAGTAGCAATGGAAAACACACTCTTTAAAACACGAAAATTTAATGCTATTGTAACTGTAAGGATGTCTTACGAATATATGACAACATATTTCATCAATTTTCATTTTTTCGCGATTTTCCGTTGTCGTCATATTTTTCCGGCTTTTAGAGCCGATTGCGGCCCTTGAGACAATTTATCAGCCTTGCTTCACTATTGGCTAATAGAGCATTTAAGTTAAGTTGTGTGCAAGATGACTCTAAGTTGTGCAACAGTTTCATGAGGCACACCCTGTTTCCGCAAATTGCTGTTCTAGTCAACCCGGACGACTAGAAGAGTCTTACGTGACTGCGAGGTTTTGCTTGAACAGTCTGCCCTGACTATGAATTTTGTCCAATAATGTCTCCCGCGATTATAGCCAAAACAAGCGCCAAAACTTGAATTTATTATTTTGGCGTCTGTCATGAATCGTATATGTCAAAAATTTTAATCTCTACACAACGTAGCGCTGCGAAAATTTGAATTTCCCGCCTAGACAACTGTTAGAATATAAATTTCTACCGTTATAGTATATTATGGCTGGTTTACGTTAATTTGTGTGCGCCGTGACCTACCTAAGTCTCAACAGTCTAGTTTCGCTTGTTGGGCCAATCAACAGTCACGGATTACTATCTGTTTTGTCCGTATTTACTTTGCTAGTTGCGTTTGATAAGCTGGGCGTCATGGCGGACTGGCTTGGAAAATAGATGAGATGAGATGCAAAATTTAAATTTACAGCGTTGGACAGCTGACAAAACTTGCCCCATGACATCATTTATACATTGAGATATCTATGACCGATATGCTATACTGTGTTTTTGGGCTATTAAGGACATATTATATAGTCAGCGCTGACTGATAAAAAAATCCACACAGTCCCGGCAGACTCTCGCATATGTACGTCGTCGTAGCTACGTTATTAGGCGGACATGCGGACAGTCACCGCCCACTATTAAGACATAGCTAAGTCACGGCGCACACAAATTAACGTAAATGAGCCATTACGCCTGGGTTTGTGTGGAGCTATATTACTATCCCAAATGTCCTCCGAATTCCAAGGCCCCTAGCAAAGTTGTTTTTGTTACGCCTGGATTTGTGTGGAGCTATATTACTATCCCAAATTACCTCCGAATTCCCAGGCCCCTAACAAAATTGTTTTTGGTTACGTCTGGGTTTGTGTGGAGATATATTTCCATCCCAAATGTACCACCCAATTCCCAGCCCCTAGCAAAATTCTTCTTGCTTACGCCTGGCTTGTATGGAGCTATATTGTCATCTCAAGTGTACCTCCCAATTCCCTTGCCCTTAATAAAATTTGTTTTTACCAAAGCCTGGGTGTGTGTAGAGCTAAATTGCCATCCCAAATGTCCCTCCGAATTCCAGGACCCTAGCAAAATTGTTTTTGGTTTCGCCTGGGTTTATATGCAGCTATATTGCCATCTCAAATGTCTCTCCCAATTGCTAGGACCCTAGCAAAATTGTTCTTGCTTACGCCTGGGCTTGTATGGAGCTATATTGCCATCCCAAATGTCCCTCCGAATTACAGGACCCTAGCAAAATTGTTTTGGTTACGCCTGGGTTTGTGTGGAGCTGTATTGCCATTCCAAATGTCCCTCCCGATTCCATGCCCTTAATAAAATTTGTTCTTAGTAAAGCCTGGGTTTGTGTGGAGCCAAATTGCCATCCTAAATGTCCCTCCCAATTCCCAGGTCCCTAGCAATATTGTTTTTGGTTATACATGAATAGTACCAAAATCCCTGTAGTATTTTTAATAGTGGTAAATATCGAGCTGTGGGATTCTGCGAAAGATCCCGTAGATAGACATTAACCCTTCGGGGACTGGGCTATTTTGTATCCTTTCGGGGACTGAGGGGGGGTCCAATGGACCCCCCCAGTTTTTGGTTTACACTTCATCTGAAATTTACGATATGCCTGTCAAACGTTTTCATTAGAAATAGTACCCTATTTCTTCTTAATTTCTTTGCGTATATATGTGTATAAATGCAGTAACACAATTCAAAATAACGATATATAATAAAACTAAATTCAAAATAACGTGGTGTGATGAAATAAAATGTTTCCATTTTTATCTTTTCTTATATAAAAATCTGTAGTTCAACGGCACTGATGACAAATAACAGTGGTCGTGGAATGCTCGTGACAAATGTGCCTGTTACATTGGCTGCAGGTTTGGCGCGTCTTTCGTTTCTTTTTTCGAGGACACATATGGCAAACTTGTTTCGAACGAGCTGGGGGTTCTAAAAGTATTACTGACGTAAATTGTTGTATATGACATTTTGAAGTAATATAGATTTCAAATATACACAAGAGATTACAAAAGGCCACGTGCGTCAAACGGCGAACAAACTAAGAAATACTACTCATGGAAATAAAAATTACGTTGCCAATATTGACAATTCCTTTTTATTCAAACTCCTGATCGCTGCACGCTACAAGACTACGTTCTGCCCGGCGGTATTATACTGTGTAACCAACATAATATATATTACGTATGAATATGCGCTTATTATTTATCTGCAACTTACCAATAGGTCCAGCCTCCGGACCAGTTTTCTGTGAGACGTGATGACCAAAGCATTCCAGAGCTCCTATCGTTATCTTTCCCAGACCAGTAGGATGCTGTGCGCGATAAGTCATGCAAAACTGAATAAGGTCTTCGCCAAGAGCCTTCAGGAACTCGAACCGTGTTAATTGTGCTTTTCCATGAGCAGTGCCGGCACCAGTATGTAGACGCTCGTTGTATAGGATATACGCATTGATGGCTGCGATGTTGATGATATTACAAAACATGGCAAATGGCCAACGGAGTGATGCACGGTAGCAATTGTAGTTACGTACCATTTGGTCCAGTGAATCGACACCCGATTTGGTAGCATTGTAATACAAAATAATGTCGGGTTTGCCGGATTCATCAACTGCATTATCATGGTGCTGCGTCGACAAGACAAGTGCTACATTAGAACGATTGGCCTTATACGAGACCAGTGTTAATTTGTCACGAAATGCAAAAATTGACGAACCAACGTCACGCTTCTGAGCAGCAGATTTTAGCAGCGCTAAAGGGAGTTCGCGGCGATTTCCAGTGATTGTGCCAACGAATGCTAAGTTATTTTGCAGGAGATATTTCGCAAGGGGGACGCTGGTGAAGAACCGATCTGCGGTAATTGTGCGGCCTGATCCGTAAAGTGTCTCAACAAGACTGCATACAACATTGAAGCCAAGACCTTCCGGAGGTATGACATCTTGGCGACCCAAATATGGCTTCAGGTTGTAACAGTAGTGATTTTGAGCATCGGCAGCCACCCAGATTTTTAGGCCATATTTCCCAGGCTTCTGAGGCATATATTGTCGAAACGAACACCGGCCTCGAAATTTCACCAACTGTTCGTCCACTGTAACCCCGGCACCGGGACGATAAAGTAATTTACACCGTGACGCACACATGTCGAAAAGTTCGCGAAATGCCGCCAGTTTATCGTCAGCACGGCGCTCAACCCGAGTGTTCGAGTCATCGAATCGAAGGAAACGACGGATAAGTTTGAAACGGTCACGGGATAATGTTGCGCGAAAATGTGGTGTCTCCGTTGGTGCCCAAAGATGTGCTAGCCGCCGATTGACAAATTTGAAAACACCTTGAAGCACCTGTAGTCCAATAAACGCCTCCAATTCCATGTTAGTTATTGGGTTGAAACCACCGAACCGGCGGATATGTTTTGCATTTGGATTCGCTTTACAATCAGCTTCATACTTTTGGTTAGTATATTTCAGTACTAGAGCTACCATATCAGGAGTGAAGCACAGGTCAAATGATTCTTGAACGCTGTGAAATTCAACTGGTACCAAGTCTGTAGGCCCTGGTCGCTGACGCATTACGTTTTCAGTACCCCTTCTTCCACGTTGTTCAGGCTGTACCTTGGACCATGTGACATTTGGGTCTTTAATAACGTACGATTCGTCGGCATCGCCCCCCGACCCGGTAAGGATGTTAGCGCCGTCGTAGAGATATTCTTCGTCTTCGTCATCACTGCTGTCTATGTTAGGATCCATTTCGGTATCAGCTGTATCACCTACTGGAATAATCTCCTGGTTTGCAATATCCGCTGGATCGTCAATATCGGAAGCGCTGTCATCTATATCAACATCTCCATCTACTTCACAGTCGTTTTGGTCATTTAGTACTAGTGCTATAGCCTGCTCTAGATTATACCGCTCTCCCATAATGTAGTTATAATAAAATCTATAATATAGAAGCGCAAATAATGAATAATGGTGCGAAAATTAGTCGAATCTATTATCATGGGGTCCATTGGACCCCCCCTCAGGCCCAGATGCTAGTCCGATTTACGACAGATTTCCCCGAATTTTTTTCCGACGCCGGAGACTGTAGGGGGTCCAATGGACCCCCATAATAATAATTTTAGTACCGCAATGTAACCAGAGACCCTAAAATGTTGAGAAACAACAGCCCTTTAGAACGGACAAAATTAGAAATTGTCATGAAGTCCAAGCGCGATAGATCAGGTTTTTGTAAATTTATAGGCCAAAAAATGGTCGGCGGGGTCCATTGGACCCCCCTCAGTCCCCGAAGGGTTAACGTGTCAAGCTGAATTGTTTTGTGAAAACAATGTTTACTCAACTATAAATCAAAACAACAACCGCATAACTCCGTGCGCCTTGACTCTATAGTGTGCCCTACATAGTCAGCCTCGACTAGGCAGATTCTCCAGAGAACTACACATGACTGCAAGGAAAACACGTATTGCTAACTAGTGCTACAGCAATGTCCATTGAACCCCTTTGATACCCGGACAAGAACAAGTCAGGCTGCACTGAACTTATCGTAAACGAGTAATAACATGTTTGTAAGGTCTGGCTCGGGCAAACAAATGTCACACTGGCTAATTGTGAGTAGAAAAGCATGGATTTAGGGCCGCGGCAGACTGCATAAAATCCGGCACTGCCGCACACATCATAAGGTAAAGTGATTCATAAAATCTCGAAGCTAGATCACGCCGAAATATTAACAAATTTTTTTACTATCTGTCATTTCTGGGGGGTTGTATGTTGTGAATTTCAGTCAAATGCTCTGTCACATTCTCCGTTAGAGCCTTTGTCCTTTGTCACCATGACCATGAGTGATATCCCGTACACCTCTGACTTGGGCCAAAATTCCTCCGTGCATATAAATAAAAGCATTATATGACCTCAGGCTGTTTTCGGGGCAATTAGGTCCCTAGTATTCCATGACTTTAAAGGAAACTTTTGTGTTTTTTTCATGTCAAATTCAGTACTTTCTATTTGTTGAGAAATTTCCACTTGTTCCACCTATTGTTTGCGCGCCAACATGATTTACTTTTAGGACTACAAAGTTTCAATTTCAATTTTATTTAATTAGTACCAATTCTTTATACTATAATCCTTTGAATTTGGCTTGTTTTGGATGATCCCACATCTCTCGACTCTAGTCAAGCTGTGATCAAGATCTCCTCAATTTTAATAAATAATTCCCTCTGATTTGGAATATAGAAAGGACTAGTAAATCAACTTGCTGCACTCTCTGATGATGTACCGAGGAATGTTTTTTCTCAATTTCTGCCAATTTGAGCTAGTTGTTACTAAATTTTTCTCAAATTTAAGAAATTACAAAAAAAATTGGTGTCGGTGGAGGGCAGGAACATGGTGCTCACCGTCATAGGGGACATTCAACTTTTAGAAGTGGTAACCTTTATTCTCTATAGATACCTATGCCCTATATAATAGTAAGTTTCATTCCTCCATGTTTAAAAAAATCGACGCGTCTTATCAAGATAAAAGTGATGCTGCAAACGAAGTTTCACCATTAGTTTATAAAGTTGTTGTCGTTAATACTTTTGAACATATTACATAGCTAGTGCTGCAATTTGAATTGGTTTTATTTTTCAAATAATTTTGAGTTAAAAGAATGGAATTTTCGAGAACACAGATCAGAACTGAAATCATTGGAAAAAGCACCAGGTGTAAGCTAAGCTACTGTACAAAAAGAACGTGCCTTATTATCAAAATAACCTGTGTATTTGTGTTACTAACTTTGTAATAAACATTTTTACTGCCGGCTTTTGTGGACAATTGGCTTATTCGAGAGTGAGCAGAGATAGGCTCGCGCATTGTTCAGGCGCTTCGCAGTATTGTAGAGAACAAGAAAACGCTAAAACAACGCGAGCCATAGAATTCTTCACCGACATACTACTAGCCACACCTGGAACTCTACATCGTCGGTGACGAATCCTGTACCATTTTAATAACCGATAGCCGCCATAAAATATTCTCCGACGAACCCCAACCCTTTTCAATACTTAAAAATATAACAGTTATTTTATTTTGGTATTTTGGAGGTAGGGTTGGACTAGGATTTTTATTTCTGCTATCGGTATTTAAATGGGGAGGGGATTCATCACCGAAGATTTATGGGAACGAGGTGGGGCCCAGTAAAATGCCGGTGGGAAACTATGTGCTCGCATCTTTATATTTGACGATTTCTTGCGAGGTGGCGCAAGTCTTTCTGCGCGTCAGCGTGACTACGCTACACACTCGTAGTTAGAAATTTTGAAATCAAAGACGCAAGTAAAATGTTTATTCTGATAAAATGGTTATACGTATGAATAGCTCACACCCAGTTAACCGCAGTTCTTTATGATTGCGCTATTCTAGCTAATGGCTTTCTCAGTGACTCTGTTTGTAATTAGATGATACTGCTTCTGATCCTGTTCTCTAATACCTCTTAGTATTTGTCGGGGGCCCGGTAGGCTACATACGGTATTTTCGGACCAAACCTTTTCAAT
The DNA here is from genome assembly GCA_030248225.1 of Trileptium ribeirensis. Taxonomy (NCBI): domain Eukaryota; kingdom Metazoa; phylum Nematoda; class Enoplea; order Enoplida; family Thoracostomopsidae; genus Trileptium; species Trileptium ribeirensis. The sequence continues at coordinate 25,817 of JASANE010011133.1, forward strand.
CTCCCAAAAATTAACTCAAACCTACCGAAAAACCATAAACTCGGTTTTTTACCATTTTATTTACGATATAGCCCCCAACCCATAATCATCCTAAATCCTTAAAATTTATGTTGTGTTGTGTTTGTTGACTATGCTCATTTGCATAATCTTCACTTAACGCTTCTTTTAGCAAACATATAGTTAGCTTCTTTTGTTGGTAGTTAGTCAGTAGAAAGTAAAGAGAGTAAGACGACACGTGTTGTTGTTTTTGTAACACAATTATCCTTGATAGGCATAAAAAGCTTTAGACGAGACGAGTCTAGTTTGCGATATTTTTTTTGGCTTGCCTATAAAGAATTATGCGCGATTTTAGTTGTTTCTAATTTAATTCCGAAAGATTATATACATAGCTACCTAATAAACATTCCCAAACCGCTGAGTGTCTGCCACCGATGTTTTTGAAGAACATTAGGTATTCTATTTCCTACCCACTCGCTAAACTCTTTAATATGTCTTTTACTACAGCCAAATTGCCAACAATATGGAAAATGGGTTACATCATACCGATCTTCAAAAAGGGTGATAGTAGTGATCCAATGAATTATAGACCAGTTCCTCTGTTGTTAAAATAATGGAGAAAATTATTTGTGACCGCATTATTGACCATCGTACTTCAAATAATCTCATTGATAAATCACAACACGGTTTCATGCGTAAACAATCTACAGCCGCCCAACTTTTGGAAAGTTATTTCGACTGGTGTCTTAACATGGACACCGGTAAAATGACCGATTGTCTATATATTGATTTTCAGAAAGCTTTTGATTCAGTATCTCACGTCAAGCTGCTTCATAAACTTAATGTTATGGGAATAAATGGTAATCTTCTACACTGGATAAAGGAATTCTTGCCTCAACACATTGAAAGGGTATCGCTTGGCATTCGTTGTATGCTTCTCAACCAGTTCTTTCTGGTGTGCCACAAGGCAATATTCCTGGACCGATATTATTCGTGTGCTACATAAATGACATTGTTAACCATCTGTCAGATAAAGTCACTTGCAAACTCTTCGCTGACGATCTCAAATTCTACTCTATCGTCAAACAACCTAATGGTGATTTGGAAATTCAAAATTGTCTTGATTCCCTTCGAACTTGGGCTGATAATTGGCAGCTCACAATAGCACATTCTAAGTATTTTTTGTATTCATTTCGGTCGCCAAATCCATCCCTATACTTACTCCACACCTACACATCTCATTATATCGGTTACTTCAATCTGTGACCTTGGCGTTACTGTCCAAAAAATCTTCGATTTAATTTACATATAAATAATGTTTGCGCCAAAGCCTACCGAATAATCAACATTCTTTTTCGATGTTTTTATCACGAGACACCAACAGCCTTATCGCTGCTTTAAAAAGTTTCGTGCTACCTATCTTAGAATATGTTTAGCTCACCTGTTTGGTCGCCACACTTTTTAACTGAAATTGATCAAATCGAAAGAACCCAGCGTTATTTCAATCGTAGACTTCTTGCACGTATCGCTCATCCGCCAATGGCTTACCCTGATAGATTGTATTTTTTTAATCTTGAGCCTCTTGAATTGAGACGCTTACATATAGACCTCACTATGTGCTATAAAATCATTCATAATGACGTAGGTATACCTAGGGATAAATTTTTTACAATGCTGAGCTCTTCTACTCGTGGACATTCTTTACGTGTTCAACTTAATCATACTACTAGAAATGCTATGCGTTTTAACTTTTTTTCATGTATATATTAGCTTTATATGGAGCTCTCTCCCTGAACTCGTTAATAATTTACCTCTTATAAGAGCCTCTACAGCACGAGCCTTCCGTGACAGATTACGTTGTGTCAATTTATCATCTTTTTTATATTGGGATCGTTTCATAAGCCAAGATTAAGCGGGTTTACTTCCCTTCTTGTGCTTCTTTTAACAAACTTCTGCCCACTATATACATACCGCTTAAAAGCAAAACCACAACCGCTCCGTAACTCTTCTTTTTGTAAAAATGGCAAATTTTTTTGGGTTTTTAGTTTTTTGTCCTATATAAATTTTTGCGCTTTTTCTAATAAAAATGGTTTTATCGCTCTACATGTATATTTTAATACAGTTTTTGAAAAAAAACTTAAAAATTTAGTAAAAAGCCCTAGCTATGTAGTTTTCAAATGTCATGTCAAAGGTAGCCGATTTGATCAATGCAACTATCGTCCGATAAGCCTTACATCGGGATCCTGTAAAATCATGGAAACAATAATCAAAGACGCCATTATGAGTTATGCCACTGCCAACAAAATCTGGTCGAATTCCCAGTTTGGGTTCGTTTCTGGTAGATCCACTGAGCTACAACTTTTGGATTATCTTAATCACATTACTCATATAATTGATTCTGGCGACAGTGCAGATGCAATATATCTGGATCTTAGTAAGGCATTTGATCGGGTACCGCATAGTCGCCTGATAATGAAACTCCAGTCCTACGGCATACGAGATCCATTATTAGGCTGGATAGCAGCATTTCTAAAACACCGGTCTCAGTGTGTCGTTGTCAAAGGCGTTAAGTCAGAACCGCAAAACATCACTTCGGGCGTTCCACAAGGATCTGTGCTCGGCCCTGTTTTGTTTCTTTTCTACATCAATGACATTGAGGACGCTGTCAGTTCCGGTGTATGGGTTTTTGCTGACGACTCTAAGATCGTCCGTCGTATTCACCGCCATATGCCAAATATCGGAACAAGGGACATGCAACAAGATCTAGATTCATTATCTAAATGGGCCGACGATTGGTTAGTTGACTTTAACATTGATAAATTCGTGTGCATACACTTTGGTCAACATAATCCACAACACTCATATGTCGTTAACAACAGAGAAATACCAGCGGTAGAATACACAAAAGACTTGGGCGTAACAATATCTCAATCGCTAAAACCAACAGGACATTGTAACCGTATAGCTGTCGAGGCTAACAATAGTCTACGATCAATAAAACGAACTCTGCGTTTTTGGGATAAAACAACGTTCAAAGCACTCTATTTTGCATTAGTTAGGTCTAAACTAGAATATGCAAGTACTTCTTGGTGTCCTTATCTCACGCGAGACATTGAGCTGTTAGAAAAGATACAACGTCGAGCAACAAAAACACTGCCGCAGCTACGTGAGATGGACTACAATAGTAGATTGCGAGTACTGAAGCTACAAACATTAAAGACTCGTCGAATGCGTGCAGATCTAATTCTGGCTCACAAATTACTACATAACAAACTGAACTACGACTACACTCGACTTTTCACATTAGCAGAGCATCGTCCACTGCGCCAGCATATCTTCAAACTACGACCAACTACTGCAACTGCTCGACTATCCTGCCGGCATTACTTCTACGCGAATCGTGTCATAAACTACTGGAATTCACTGCCTAATCACATTGTGTGTTCGAATTCAACCGCCATTTTCAAAACACGCCTCCACGACTCGCAAACACTTCCTGAATTATAAATGCTGCCGCTTGCTGTTGTCTTATTTCTAGCGGAACGAACGTTTCAATCAGTCAATCTAACAAGCCGATGTTTGACAATCGGCTAAATTTTCCCAATTGGTTTAGCAATGTTCTGTACACTGACGACGACGCTAATATTTACTGTGTCCAATTGGGGGACCGGTAAGAATATTATTTTTGTGTAATTTTGCTAACTGTTTGTTTTTCTTATCTGTGCATATTTGTTTGTTAAACAATAAACAATACTTCTATCAAGGTAGCCTAGTTTAATGTATCTGTTTCGTTTTATGAGCAGTGGCGTAGTGGTTTAAATATTGGCTCGTGGTTTTTAAGAATTGCATAACTTCTTAAAAGTACTAAAACGTAAAGAATTACGTGCGATATCAAGATGTTCTAGAGCTTCCGTCATTGTTTACGAATTTTATGCCTCTGGTTCGCAAATTGGCTCAGGTCAACAGAACGTAGACCACTTCGTTTCCTTCGTTAAAGCATGCAAATTAGTATGGAGATTCCACCGACGCAATTGAGAAAGGAATCGCAACGTACCGATGAAGACAAAAGAACCTCATTACAACAAAACTACGAAACCCAACAAAACTGATCCCGAACAATGGAACAAGATCAAAATAATCAACGACCTAAGATCATAATACAAAGAGAAGAATACTATGGACCCTTCAGTTTGGGTCGAGCATATACAACGACGAACAACGACAAAGACACGGAGCAAGTAGCTACAAATGAGAACGACAATAGTCAGGGTGCTCAAGAAACTATCGTTGTTGAACAAAGCACAGTCGAGATCCAGGAAGTGCAAGGGCGACAACAACAGCAATCGAGTATGAGCAACAAAGACAAACAAGCAATCAGAGCAAATCAAACACGGTTCGGTGCAAATCAAAACGAAATCGGGGTAAATGAAATGCGATCCAACGAAAACCGAGACCAATTCAACGATTACAACACCATGCACGCGAAAGCATACCATCGACTGAATCTCTGCAATTGTTGATTACAGGCGTACTAATAACAATTGATGAAAAGGTGGCGGAGGCATTAATCGATCCAGAAAGCAAATTTGCCATATACTAACCGGGCCTAGAATTGCCGAAACAGCATGTGTTTGCAGAAATTAGAACAATTCAAAAAGTGTTCAACGAGAAACTAGAAAGAATAATCGAAGTCACTACAACAAATGGAAATGTTTGGAAACAAAAGTACCAAACGGAATGAATATCTAAAGCGAAAAGAAGTACAGGAAGCCCACACAAAGGATGTTAGGAAGTTCAAAGAACAGTGGGAAATACAAAAACAAGAATCGCGAATAAAGAACAAGAGATCTGCCCATTACAGAAACAAAATCGTAATGTCAACACAAGATACACCAGAGCCAGAACGACGCTTATCACAATTCCAGCACTGGACTGAGCAATCATTGGAACGGGTAGAACAACTTCAGCAACAGATCTAAGAGAAAGAAACTGCGATCTTGCATTGGAGCTAACTGCATAATCAAAATCAAGACAAGGTCCATAACCTAATCGAATCAATTCGAGGGAATGAAGACACATTTAAGCGGCGTATGATCAACTGAGAACGGTCCAAGAAACGCTCAGCTTTCACGACTACGCCAAGATGCTTAAGAACAAGCAAAGATCAATGTTAAAAGGCAACTACAGAATACGTGTGAAGAAGTGACAATAGCACGAGAAGAAATTATGGGCATTCAAGACAATCTAAGTGACAATCTTAGTTGATTGAAACGCAGAATCAAACAATAGCCAGAGACGAACAAATTAAAGAATTGCAGGAAAAGATAAAAGAACAGCAAGTACAAACAGGACAAAGTCAGAGTGGGCAAGTGGAAAAAGAACGACGCACTCTAGGAAGTTAGTCCCGAGATATAACAGTGGAAACGGAAATTCCGCAAATACCGCACGAGATTCCTGACGAACATCCTAACGAAGAAATGTTTAGTGAATAGAAATACTTGCGGAAGAATGGCCTGTACAAGCATACCGACTATAGAGCATGCCAACCATGCGGGGGTAGCTGCTTTAATATAATCAAAGGTAGTAGCGTATTGTTAAGGCTCACGTTAAGATAATTAATATTCGGTTAGTGCCAGCCATCCGGGGTACTGCATCAAATTCAAACAAAACTAGTAGAGTATATATATATTATAGCTAACTTAAATCAAAACTGGTATCACTCGAATTTAACGCAGTACACTAGCTGTCCGGGGGTTCTGCTTTAAATAAGGATTCGTATTAGAGTAAATCTAAGTCCTAGGTTCAGGTACTTTAATCGGGAAGTGTCAGCCATCCGAGAACATTGTATCAACGTCACAAGAGCATTAATAGAGAAAAGGTAACCTAAACTGGAATAAAGTTGTTGCCGCTTTAAATGCTATTGGGTGCTCTGACAGCAATCCGACGTCGGTGTTCCGTTTTGGTCGTCAAAAATCGGATAACGGTACCAACAAAATTCGACCTTTGCGTGTGATATTTTAATCTGTGCAAGACCGCGATAAAGTGCTCCAATATGCAGTTAAACTTAGCAAAATTCCAGAGTATATAAGAGTTTATTTCAAACCGGACTTAACACCGCTTGAAGCTGCAAAACATAATGAAATTGTAAGTAAAATGAGGCCGATGAAGGTATCAGGTTGAATTGTTAAAATGAGTGGCGAAAAAATCGTCGAAAAAGTAAATGACAAATGGGTAACAACCAACATCGATACCATTAATAGTTCAAGCAATAGATCGGATAATTCCGTGCCAAATGATGAACAGGAACAGTTGGGTTCACCGGCATAGCAACCAATCAAACGGCATTCATTATACACCAACAATTTTGATAATACGTGTACTGTTTACAAATTTTTTTCGGTCCTACGCATTCTATTGCTGCAACAAATTCTCCTGTTGTCAATCACACACAGTCACAAATATCCGCGTATTTCAACTGTGCGTTGTTAAACGCTCGGTCCATTGTTAATAAACCCGATTTATTTAATTATTTTATTTGCCGCGCAGGCTACTATTCAGCACCCGACGTCATTTGTGTAACTGAGACATGGGAACGTGAATTTGTACCAGACATTGAGCTCGCACCACCTGGTTTTGTTTTGTTCCGAGCAGATCGAAGCTTCGACAGGAGTGGAGGTGTGCTTATACTTATTAAAGATTGTCTTAACCCACGAACTTTGTTATATATACGCTTGGGTATACTGAATTTGTTGCTGCGTCTGTCCAATGTATGATTGGTAACATTATCTTCTGTTCTTACTATCGGTCACCGAATAACAGTTTTAACCAAAACACTGCTTTAAATGCCATTATTATATAATAGTTTCAATATATAGTATGTAAAATAAAACAATAGTCTTAGTAGATGACTTTTATGGATTGGATTAATTATACATGGCCATCGAACTGTGATGACTTCATCACTGCGTGTGCAAATGCCGGTTTAACTCAACATGTTACCTTACCTACGCGAATGAATAATACACTTGTGTTTACCAATCAGCCTAATTTTCTTGGAGAAGTATTCACTTCATCTGGATTAGGTTGTAGTGATCACATGACAGTCAATTTTTGTATAATTGCCGAACATCAACGTCATTTTAATAAACTATCAACCAAGCTTAATTATAAACGCACTGATTGGAACCAATTCAGGATACAGCAACAGCTTAATACGTGGATAACGAACTAGTGTGGCACAACGTTAAAACTATAAGCTATCACAAGCTATTACTACATTTGTACCTAGTACTAGTATTACTACATTTGTACCTAGTACTAGTATTACTACATTTGTACCTAGTACTAGTATTACTACATTTTTACCTAGTACTAGTATTACTACATTTGTACTAGTGTGGCACAACGTTAAAAATATCACAAGCTATTGCTACATTTGTACCTAAAATAAAAACAAACAGACGAAGAATTAAGCCCAAGTGGGCAGATCGGTAATTTGAAACAGCTTTCAAACGACAACTAACTTGTCATCGTTGATATGCCCGTTCACGTGTAGTTACAGACTGGGAATCATATCGAGCTTCCGCTGAAGTTACAACAATAGAGGCTAATCGGGCCATACGACGATATGAATATTTAATTGCAAGTAATATTAATAACGACGCTAAATCTTTTTGGCTCTACGTTAACACTAGGATTAAATCTCGACCTAAAGCTGGACCACATTTAAAATGACCGATGGTTCTGTATCTGCCTCTGAGTTTGATTGCGCGTTCTTGTTCAACAGCCGCTTTGCTTCCTCATTTATTCGTGAAGATTTGTGCAACCTACCACCTAGTTCATCGCATTACGACTACTGAAATATCGGACGTTTTATTTACTCCAGAAATTGTACTGAAGAAACTTACTAATGTTAAAAAGTTTGCCGCTCCTGGAGTAGACATGATTCAGAATTATGTTTTGTAGGAGTGCCGCTACGAGATTTTCAACTTCTTAAAAGATATATTTAATCACTCGATGCAGACATAGTTTAATAAATAAGTCTCAATTTGGTTTTATACGTAAACGATCGGATGTAGCACAGTTGATAGATTATTTACAATGGATAATACAAGTTATTAATAGTGACGATTACGTGACGTTATATATTTAGATCTACAAAAAGATTTCGATCGTGTACCGTTTCGAGGTCTTTTAAGCAAGCTAGAGTCTTTGGGTATAACAGGTAACTTGCTGCGCTGAGTTAGATCATTTCTCACTGGGAGGTACCAAGCCGTTGTGGTAGACGGGCATCAGTCAAGCTGGAGCGAAGTTAGAAACGGTGTGCCTCAGGACAATGTCCTGGGTCCGATTCTATTTTTGATTTGTTTCAATGATATATACAATTGGGTTTCCGGGGCAATAAGAAAATTTGCAGACGATTCTAAAATATTTCGTAGATTGCACGCTCATAAATCACTAACAAACGTTGATGTAACAGACCTGCAACAAGATATTGACGAATTTTGGGCATGGGCTAAGATGTGGTTCGTGTTTTTCCGTGCTCATAAATCTGTATGTCTCCAATTCGGCAGAAATAACCCATGTAACACCTACACACATGGAGACGATATAGCTAATGCGGAAAAAGTATATAAAAGATTTAGGTGTATATATATATATAATAGTATCAGATAATTTGAAGTCTGCTAACCACTGCTCCGATGTTGTACGACGTGCGGAATATGTTTTATGGTGTATCCGTCGATCTTTCAAGTTCATCACCAAAAAAATTTCCTTATGTTGTATCGATCTCTCGTTCGATCCTGCCTTGAATACGCATCAAGCGCATGGTGTCCTCACTACCAAACAGACATCGAACTTATTGAGCGTCTCCATGCATCGGGATGCATTCCTGAACTGTAGCCTGCGTTGTCCTGATGTAATATTGCAGGGTTTGGTGATTGGAAAGCTGTGGCAATATATGCAATTCAACAAGCACCAACTGTGTTCTATGCAACACGGTTTTCCTGGCGGTCACCGAAATGTCCTTGGAGAGGACGGATGTCGCCGGGTCAAAGGTGATTTCATAAATCTAAACAGTGACAGACAATAAGAAACTAGCCAGATAGGCGACGCATTGAGTGGCCTAGTCAAAAATGGAGATAGAACCAAAATTACCTGTGATATTAGTGGCCTAAACTAAGCCTGATGGTACTCACGAACCGTGCTTGATTTGTGTCTAATTATTTTAAATAAACATTTTTATCGGCGGCTTTGGTTAGTAACCAGCTAAACCAAGAGTGAATAGAGCTACTCACGCCGCAGCTCTGTGCAGTCGCGTAGCTTCGCGAAAGCAGGCACACGCAAAAAGAACGCGTACCAATTAGTTTCCCACCGGCATACTACTGGCCACGCCTCGAACGCCACAATCTTCGGTGACGAAGTCCGCGCTTCTTCAATTCAGCCAATCATAGCCGATAGCCGTCATAAAAATCACCCAACACCCTTACCCCTCGTAAAATAACAAAATGTAACATTCTGACCAGAATTTCGTGTAAATTATTACATTATTAATAAAATAAAAGTTTTTCAAAAACCAAAATTTAATACCCAGTCCTAAACAAGGCACAAGCCAAAATAAAAAATTACTTATATCGTAATAGCAATTACTAAGCGACATATCCAGGACGTTTTACGCAAGCCTGTTTAAATCTTAAAATCATTTAAATGCAACTTCAAAGAACACCACCCTGCACAGCGGCGCATAAAGATCCGACGACAAAATTAAAGAACGTACAGTCATTACTAAACGAGAAGGCACAAGAAATTACTATGGAGGTTTGTCAGAGCCATTGGGGTCCACGGCGTGCTCAGTAGACATAAAAGAAAGACTTTTATGGATTCCAGGACATGACATATATCATTTCTGCCCAAGAACTGTGGACGTAATTACCGTCATGTTGTTAAATGCAGGCAGTTCAAGGATGGGATAAACAGAGTGTATAATAAATGGAATATACACAGTTGTAAAGCGTTTGTTTTAAGCTTTAAAATGTGATAACGAAATTCCTCAATATAACGTAATATCATAAAGCAGGGGTGTGTTATAGGTCCATATTATTTGGGCTGAGCAGAGATGTTTATCGCTGAAATTAATGTTTCTATCTTTTATATATAGTGTGCGAAATTGGCAACCGTACGTGTAATTTCGTTCGTACGTCGCTGCACTTTATTTGCGTTTATCAGACTGGAAATGCGACGGCGATGGTGACCGACGAACACCCAAAAGATGACATCTCACCTGAGCCACTTCTCGCTTGGCTAAGCCATAACAAAGGTAGAGGCTGCACCTATGGTCTAGCCCACGACATTTGCGAATATCGATATATATATATTATAGGTGATCGTAGCGGTTACCACGCCCTAAGAGCAGGACTTCTTTTAGGTCATATTTGCACGGCGAAGCGAAAATATTAGTAAAAAATAGAGATAGAACAAAAATGAGTTGTCAGGAAATCCCTCTTTCCCCTATAAATACCCGGAATTCCATTTACTCTTTCGTTTCTTCATTTTACCATAATCTAGTTTGCTTTGACCAGGTTCCAGTTTCGGTTTTGGTTACTAACTGATAAGCATCTAGATTAGAAAGGCTGTGTCTGACTCGGATAACTCCCACAGACATCTTTTGATTGTTACCCAAAAATGTGATATGGATGTTTTTATTACAGCTGTGATATTACGTAGATTTATTATCTTGAGAACATTTGCGTCGCCGATGGGCCTTTTAAGCATACTGCGGAAGATGAAAGAGAAGGAACGAGAGGTTCGTTACTTTTTTATGAACATTATATTTGCTGAAACTGCACAAGCTGTATTTTTGTTATTTTATTAAGCGCTAAACTGTGGAAAATATTTTTCTGTACGGCAAATAAGTCATCGTACGGTTGAAGGTTTGGCGATATTTTTATGTGTTCGTAACTGTATTAAGCTTAATTCCTGAACCGCTTCAGTGATTTCATGGCGATTCACAAGGGCATAGCCAGGAGTGTGTGCATGTTCTACTGCTTCGTTGTCGGTCGGCCAAATTTTTTATCCTTTGTCGTGTTGTCGAAAGGAAGAATTAATTCGTCAGAAATATTGTACTTTGAAGCTAAGTATTTACGCCAAAAATTCGCCCAATTTCATTAACAAAATACATGTCTGCCCACGATTATATTCATTACTAGTTAACTATGAATGTATGAAATAAAAAATATTTTGTTGTACCTCACACTGAACCATTTTTCGAACTTCTGGCTACGGCTCTGGTGACATGGAACTGAGCGCTTTGCCAGCTCACCACAGTAGCTTCTCCACATTTTGACGCATTTCGGGGTATCGATCAATACATCGAGAAAATATGCTCAAAATCTTGCTTATTGGAATATTTCAGCTCTGTTTCGGTATCATGTTTTCTTAGAGCTAAGTGTCATCCAGGTTTATAAAAATATCGCTTGTAAAAGTGAAGTTATCAAAATTTTGACGTAATTTGTTTCTTGCTTACTGTGGTGGTAAAGGAATGGATGTTTTATTATTTAGCTAAAACCTGTGGTCATTTGTTACAGGCTTTGTGTTTGATGTATATATACTACACTAAAATCCTGATCACATTGAAAACTCTGAAACCTCATTGACCCTAAATGCACCAAAAAATGAAAACGCACAAAGTGTTAGCCTCTAGATAACCAAATCATTCAGTGTACCGAAAAACCTATTCATAGAACATTATTTGTCATGGCCTGTACGCAGTACATAACCAAGATACTGAAGACAGAGAGTACATATATTTTGGCGATCGGGTTCGTGGACTCTAAATCCAGTGAAAACAACAAGAAACACTCATGTTGGATTCTACATAACCAAATCATCGAATTCAGCGTACCGAAGTGTACCGAAAAACCTGTAGGCCATTATTGGTGGCCTGCACGCAATACATACCAAAAATGAAACCTTGCTATAGTTTGGAAATTGGGTTCGTCGAGCGTAAAACCCTTGAAACCCTATGAAAAGGTATAATATAGTCAAGCTGTGCTCTATCCAGCGTGCTTGATAATATAATAGGCACTTATAGTAACGTAAAAACGGGCAATAAAACACGGCGAAATCTGAAAAATCGCTAAATCTAAACCCTTAAGTGAAACTTTTCAGCCGCCTATGACGTGAGACCAAATTTTCGAATTTTGAGTCGGGGAACCATTGGGGCACCATACCTCAAACCCAGGGAGTAACCGGAATTCCGGTTCCGGCGAAAATCGCGTTCCGGTTGCGGTTCCGGCAAAGGGCAAAAACCATACCGGAACCGGAATTCCGGTTTAAAAATTTTGTTTGAAATTTTCCACGTTTTTTGCTTCATCCTGTAATCTAAACATATGTAATATATTATACAATGATCAAGCTCCAATACAACCAAGCAAAATAAAAGATTAACTAACCCATTGGCCGTGTGAAACGTAAGTAGGGCACATAATTTGAGCAGGAATTTTTCATAATAACCTGCAGGAGTTTGTTAAATCAAAGCCAGGTCGATGCTTGTAGCAGCTATTTTACACATTCAGAAGTCTGTGGGATACGTTTGAGTTAAACCGGTCCAACTCGGTAACAGAGGATGGCTTACGCAGAAGTACTTAGGGTATGCTTGGCTAACATAAATTGCGTCAAGCACCCGCCAGTGCGCTTGTAAACTTGGTAAATCAGTCTAAATTGAAGTAAACTAACGTTATCTGCAACGCAGCTAGAAACTGCTTTCTTGGCAATGAACTGTATTTATTGAAACTGTGCGAGCAGCATCACAGTGTGTCTCATCCATAGCATTCTGATGAGAAAGTTATCATCATTATGATCTAACTGACGGGCACTGTTTGTCCAACGCTAGCCTAAAGGGTCATTTCACGCTACGACGACGTTTTGCTCCAGAAAAAATGACTAATGACTTTTTGGCTCCGATTATCTTCATTTTTACACCCTATGACCTAAAAACATCAAGGATCTGTAATTTGATGTCGTTATAGTAAATTTTTTAACCGTTTTTATGCTATGGCTTCCCAAATACCACCCCCCTGCTGCTCCGCAAGGTACCATAAAATGGCCTCTGGTATGCTGCAGGTTGCATCTAGCCTCGATTTTGTGATCGTATCTCGTGCAGCCCGTCAGCGCGGTCAAAATGACGTTATGCGGAACTCCGTATATGAAAAATTAAGCTTTTTATGCCTATTCTTGGGTCAAATTTAACACTTTTAAAACACGGGGGTGCCGATTTATACCGGTTATTAAATGGAAATGAAGCGGCCATAAACGGTAGCTATTTATATCGATAGTTTAGCCTGGGGGAAGTATTATGCAAAAAAATTCAAAACATACCCTTTGCCAGATATGTTAAAATACCGGAAGTAGCTTGTGGTCGGGGGGGGGGTAAAATTTGGCGGGGTGGGGGGGTAAAAATGTGAAATGGCCAATTCCACCGTGTTTAACCAGCATAGTTAACTTGGAAACGGTATGTAAGATATTCTATACCACAATTTCCACTATGAGGGTACAAAATGGCAGCCCATATCAACTGCCAGTGTACATGCATGAGACCATGGTCGGGGGGGTAAATTTAGAATTTTTTTAAAAAAATTTTGCGACATGTGTCGTCCAAATGTATTGCCACAATGTATTATGAACCAAAAGCGTGAAATTTCCTCGAAATAACATCGTATGTTCGATTTTTCCATATTTTGGTGGTGGTCGGGGGTGGGTAAAAGCCTGAGATCAACAGGTTGGGCGCGAGATAGAGCTCCGGTCGTTTCACCATTCGCTTCGTGATTGGAAAGAACCATAACAGACAAATTAATTGACTTCTATTGACTCCACCATACCCCTAACTAGCAACGGTCGGGGGGGTAATCAAATGTGCTAAAATCGATCTTTTGACCCTAGCGCTGGGGTAAGTATTTTTTCAAAAGGCACCCAGGGGACAGGTATGATATATGAACAACGTTTATGTACCATGCATAAGTAACGAGCAATGACCAAAAAAGGAATTTGGTCGGGGGGGGGGTAAAACTGGGGTTCATGCCATATCGACAGCTGTCACTCTCCATGATTGGAGTAGATTTGAAAATCGTGCAATTAAAATGTTGTGTAGACCTGACTAATCCTGCATAGAAAAGAATTTGGACCATAACTTCGAACACGGAGCCACGACACTACCCGAAAAAAGAGGTCGTAAAATTAGTGATTACGATTTTTGTCAATTTGAGACTTATGTGAATGTCCAGCCTCTTACAGCGTGCGTGAAGCCGAATTTTTTTTGTTTGAACTAGCTAACTAATGACGCTTCCTAGCGCAAATAACATTTTTACCAGTTCCCTGCACGTTTACGTGCTACTGGCCAAAATATCGTACCTCCATATCGTACCTCCATCGACACCGCCAGCAATACCAAGAGCGAGACAAGGGAGAGCAAAGATACAGGCGGTGACTAGCCGATCCAAGTCGGCAGTGCAATATTGATCGTGGCAAATTCTAAAATTGAAGAAGAGCGAGGCAGAACCAAGGCGGCAGTCACAGCTCTGGTAATGCTGGCGAGACATGTAGACGGCGTTTAAAAGTTGCTAGAGATGGAGCAAAAACAACGTCCGGGCCAAGCGAGTTCCAAACACTAACAGACCTGCATGAAAAGCTGAATCGCTGGAGATTTAGTCTTGGGATGAACTTTGAACGTAATTTTAACTGGTGCCCACGCAAACCTGCATGATCAATAACATCGAAGAAATAGGATAGGGAGCAGTCGACGAGGCCATTAGCTAGACGATATATCATAATAAGATCGGCACGTAAGCGGCGAGTTTTTAGAGTTTGCAAACCAAGACGTCTCAGTCGATCTTCATAAGGAAGATGAGCAAGTAGGTAAACTGATTTCGTCGCTCGCCTCTGTACATCCTCCAACAACTTAATGTCTCGCTGCAGAAAGGGGGATATCCAGTTTTACCCCCCCCCCCCCCGACCAAAAGGTCATCGTAGCGTGAAATGATCCTAAACAGTGTATCTGACCATTGATCAGAAAATTACCTTCTATCTATTATTTTCTCTTAGAATCATATAAACCAATAATTTTAAGTTTCCTACAGAAGAACATGCAACAAACGTAGGTGTAGTAAAGGGAGGCGACTGGAGACGGAGCGAAAGTGTGTATTCAACGCTCCAAGCTTTGTAAGCGCATTACATTTGACGCAGTATACGCAATGGTGTATAGTGGAAGATATTTTTTGCTCTGAATGTCCAAAAACCGACATATTTGATCGATAAATAAACATTATTAGCTTCCTCAGTCTCTTTAAAGTTTCAGAAAGAAGGAAATAATACCATCGCAATACATTAAGTTTAATGTAAAAGTTATTTTTAATGCATTTTAAATCCACTATACCTTCATTTCTTCCATCATCTATTTTACTATATATAAATTTCGAAGACCAGGTTCCGGAGCCGGTTTAAATGAACGGTTCCGGTTCCGGTTATTCCCTGATATAGAATGATCAAGTTCCATTACAACCAAGCAAAAGAATAGATTAATTCAGCAACGTAAGTAGGGCGCATAATTTCAGTAGGAATTTTTCTCTTAACTTGCAGGAGTTTGTTAACAAAACAAAGCCAAGTCGATGCTTGTAAATCTTTTTAACACATTCAGAAGTCTGCGGAGTATGTTCGAATTAAACCGGTTCAACTCGGTAACAGAGTATGGATTACCTAGAACTACTTAGCCTTAAGTTTGGCTAACATAAATTGCGTAAAGCACCAGCCAGTGTGCTTGTAAGCATTGAAGTAAAGTAACGTTATCTGTAACGCAGATGACAAACTGCTTTCTTGGCAGTGAACTGTATTTTTGAACTGTGCGAACAGTATCACAGTTTGTCTCAATTATAGCATCCTGAGTAGAAAGTTATCATTATCATCTAACTGACTAGCACTGTTTGCCCAACACTAGGCTAAACAGTATCTCTGACCACTGATCAGAAAATTAACTTCTATTATTTTCCCTTACAATCATTTAAACCAATCATTTCAAGTTTTCTGCAGAACAACATGTAACAAACGTATTTCTAGTAAAAGGAGGCTACTGGAAGCAGGACGAAAGTGTTTATTCTACGCTCCATGCGTTGTAAGCACATTGAATTTGACGCTGTATGCGCAAGGGCATATAGTGGAAGACATTTTTGCTTTGTATGTCCAAAAACCGACATATTGTTCGATAAATGTTTCCCAAAAATAAGTCTAAATTACGTGTCAGCTCATTCTCAAACTTTTCGCTAATCAGTTGATGCAATGTAAAATTTGATATCACAACAGGTCTATGTAGTTTTCTGAGTCATTTTCGCGATCATATATATCTGTGTAGTTTTATTGTTTCTCTATTTTGGGCCGTGAAGTTGTGCTGTTTATGTGTAATTTTTATGCGATTATTGTTATAAAAATTTCTTGATCGTTTGACTTTCAAAACCAAATTTGTCGCACAATCCAGATTAAAAGTTTTCGCTGCTATCATATACGTAATGTTGCAAAATAACTGTGTACTCGTGTCCTAATTGTGTGTAGTAATATTATTTATTTTAGATGCGGCTGTTAATGTTGGGGCTTGATAACGCGGGAAAAACGACAATCTTGAAGAAATTCAACGGAGAAGACGTCAATACAATATCACCGACGTTGGGATTCAATATAAAAGTATGTTAATTCTTATATGTCAGGAAGTTGTTTGCTCCTGCTGCTCCTATCACAAAATTGCATGTATTAATTTGTGATACGTGTATTATTTTTTGGCTTTTAAAATTCGATATTTTGATCTTTTGGGTGATTCTAAGTTATGTTTACAAAGAAAAACGCTCTGTTTAGTTATTTGCGGTACATACGTTGCTCTTGGCCTCACCTGCTAGACAGGGCTGGATCAAGATGGGATTTCGAATCGGCTCTCCGAATCTCGAAAACACTAAATTGGTAATACTTCGTCAAAGACTAGAGCGACTCGGCCGCGGTTGGGCTCATTTTGTTAAGAAAGCAAAGCTCTATGCAGCTAAATTTTCAAATGAGCTCACCTGCACAGTAGGGTGGAATGATTATAATATAAACACTGATTGACGCTCTGCCAGTAGAGAGCAGTATATAAATATATAATAGGATTGAATAGGCTGCGGAGCCATACCTGTGCTTTCAGTTGCGCACATGTATTACGTTCAGAACATTGCAAACCTTTACACTCAGAATTCACTTTCTTGGCCAATAGACAAGTATCTTATTCCGTCTGCGTGTGTGCGATCAGCCATAACTCGGGAAGGACTTAATCGATTTTCATGGTCTTGGGCTCATTCGAACCGGCATAGTCGATTTACCGTTTTTGCTTTGGGGGTCAAAATGTGGGTTTTTGCCCCATTTTACCCCATTCTAGTACTCTTCACGTAAGCAAAGTTATTTTTATCTTAACTTTCGAATTTTTTCTCTGGATGGTTTTATTTCATAGCAAAATGATAAATGCCGATGCCACTTTTTTTGTTTTTCGATTAAGGCTCCGGTTTTAGAGGTATGGGGTTTGAGGTATGGTGCCCAATGGTTCCCCGACCCAAAATTCGAAAATTTGATCTGACGTCATAGGCGGCTGAAAAGTTTCACTTAAGGGTTTTGGGGCATGGGAAACTCACTGCCTGTGTTAATTTTGCTTTGTGACCGATGGTTTCATGGGCGCGGGTATGGCGCCCCCAAGGTTCGGGGCCAGAAAGTAATTTAAAGGTATTTACCCCATTTTAGTATCCTTTACGAGCAAGGTTATTGTTATGTTAACTTTCGATTTTTTTCTGGTTAGTTTTATTTCGTAGTGACATGGTAAATGCCGATGCCTCTTTTTTGTTTTTCGATTAAGGCTCTGGTTCTAGAGTCACGGGGTTTGAGGTATGGCACCCCTCGTGGTTTCTTGACCCAAAATTCGAAAATTTGTTCTGAAGTCCTGGGCGGCTGAAAGGTTTTACTTGGGGATTTTCGGGCATGGCAAACTTATTGTGTGGTATCCACATATGTAATATCGACGTATACTATCGGGAGCTGTGCACGCAAAAGGTGTAGGTGTACCTATGCTTCACTGCGTTCTGCAATCTCCCCGAAATTTCGCCCCCCCCCACTTTTCGGAGGGCTGTGGACAGGCCAGTATATGTTCCTATATATATCTATGATTATGTTTTGTTCCTAAGGTAAACTAACGGTGACCGCACTAACCATCTATTTTGTAACTTCCCATAAAATTGGTACCGAAAGTTATTTGGTCAATTGAAATTCAAAAACTGTAGCTTCGCCATTGAAAACCATCGATTTTGCGTTCAAAAAATTTAAATAAAATACTGAAATTTTTGAGAGCTAAAATTTGTCGTATTTGAAGTAAGCGGGTTTTGATCGCGAACGCCAATGGCTTAACTATAAGGATCGATTTGTTTATGATGTTACTATGGCGTTAAATTTGTTTGCAACCACTGAATAATCCATATCTAAACTTGATAGACGTTAGGGAACCGAATTTCAGCAAAATGGAAATGGTCAAATTTCTGTTCGAGCTCGAGTATAGTGTTACTTAGATTTGATTTTGCAATTTTACGGTTAGCGAAAAAGCGAATGAAATTAAGCGTTTTTACCGTAGCAATAGTTTGCGATTCGATACCACCTATTACAAAATGGGGTGGATGGTAAGGTCGCCCTAGGTTTACTCACGCATTACACAGGTTTGAAAATTCATTTTGTGTTTATTCGACGTACAATGTTCGAAAATGATTTTGTTCACTTTTCTCTTCGCTACTCATTAAAATAGAAAAGGCTGTTTCAGCACAAAATTTTTTTGGTGCTCATTTCTAAAAAAGTTGGGCAAAAAAATACCGCTTGTGCCGGCTACCTTGCAACAAACAATATAATGGTACAACGAAAAGCCATGTTGACGATATGTACTTGTTTTGTGTAAAAACTAGTAAGGGAGTATTTTTTGCGTTATTTTGTAATGACACATTTTAACGCCGACCTTGAGTTGTAACTTCCTTCGACCTTTAGTTTTATTCGCTAACAACGTTTTGTATATGGTGTCAAAAGAGGATGGTTGGGGGCGCATCTTAAGTTTACTCTTGCATTATGCGTCTTATCTCGAAACTGCGTATTCTCAATACTACGTAAAACTCATATTGGTCGTAACGCTTTTTGTCATTTTGGCTGATAAACTTTCGGGCTTCAGACGCTGGAACATCGTGGCTATCTCCTAAACGTATGGGATGTCGGTGGTCAAGCGTCGTTACGATCGTATTGGCGCAACTATTTTGAAGAAACCGACGGTTTGGTATGGGTCGTCGACTCGGCTGATCGACTGCGTCTTGACGATTGTCGCAAGGAGCTGGCTGCGCTACTGTTGGAGGAACGCCTAGCTGGAGCCACATTGTTGGTGTTTGCTAACAAGCAGGTTAGTTTAATTTTATTGCTATAAGAAGTATTTTAAGTACAATTTGATACTAAAATTATTATTTTAGCATGCGTTATTACACTCGATCGAGCTGATGCCGTCCACTTCTGATTTACAGCTGATCTTAAACGTTTTAAAGTAATCTGAGGAAATTTCATATAGCTATGTGCTTCTTCTAGCTTCGCCGTTTCTCTGCAGATTTTGTTAGAAGCATGAACTGAACTCCCGTTGTTTTTGAAATTCAATAAAGGTTTTAGCTTTAGTAAGGAATGTTAGTCACGTTTGGGATGTTTTAACTTGGGAGTAAAAATTTTTGCCAAGGAGCATTTTACCAGAGGTGCGAACCGGAGGCAGTCGGTTTTTTGCCAGGGTGTGTGAAAATAGCTGAGACCAGGTGGGGAAAAAATTAATCGCAATTAGTTGGCCTACTTTATTGATTAGTCCTGATTTTCCGATTATTTCATTGAAATGTTACATCCCAAATAAATGGCCTTTGACGAAAAATTGAGTGCGTAGGAATAGATGCAGGTCAAAGCAACATCCTGATCCCGGGGTTTTTTTACAGGGGGGTTGGCTAGGGAGAGGGGACCACCCCTAAACTCGGCTCCACCACCCCTAAACGTCCCACCCTAAACCACCACCCCTAGGATTTCGAGTTCCCTCCCCCCCGAGAATTTTTTAAATCTAATTTGAAAAAAAATATAGTTACCATTAGCATATATCGCATATTGTTTTTCTGTGCTGATAATTCGTTGTTGCCCGTTGAACATGTAAGGATACGTTGTTGAGGACCGCGTGTAGCTCGATCGACGCCGCTATCCAAATTTACATGTATGGATTTGGAACAACGCATAGCGGTGGCTATGATCCGCTGGGTAGTGTACGGCATAAATATATAATGTATATTATGTGTCATTAACCCCACCCCCCTAAAATGGTTTGCCCCCCCCCCCCGAGCTAGGGGGGCACCACCCCTAGGTTCAACCCCTAGCATTTGGACCAGAAAAAAACCCCGGTGATCGATGCTAAATTTTTTTACAGGTTCTGCAAGATTAATTGTCTATGTTCCTTGATATATACCTGATCTGTGATACATATATTAATATGTTGTGAACGCTGGTAGGAAATTATACGTGTACAAGAAATAACAACGCGTTATGTGCTCTATTATATAATACACGATGCCGCAGTCTAGCTGGCCTATGCCCGCCTTCATTCCCAGCCAAGGTTCTTAGAGCTTAAAGTTTCTGAATATAGGCATATAATTTACGATATTTTTATTGTGTATTTAACGTGCGGTGTAAGACATCATACTAGTATCTCGCAAGCGAGGATGAAACGAAGCGAGCATGGTTTCATTTTTAAGCTATCATTTTGTTTAATCACTGTAACAGAATGTATTTGATGTATATACCACCCTAAAACGTCTTGAACCCTGAATCCATTAAAAATCCTAAAATCGTGTTGACCCTAGATCCTGTGAAAACTACAGTCGCGGCCAGAAATAGTTGCTATCGAAAACAATCGAAATCGCAATCGATAGAAAATTCGTTTTATCGACATCGATGTACTGTACTGACATCGTATTAAGTATATTTTGTGCTGGGGTCTCTAGATAACCAAACCATGGTATTCAGTACACTGGTAAACCTATATATATACAGACAATAATTCTTGATGACCTGTACGTAGTACGCAATTAAATAACAGATGACAGACTATATTCCGGCATTTAGGGTCATTGACCCTAAATCCATTGAAAACCCATGAAAAGGTTTGGAATATGCACGCTTGACTCAATATAACCATTTAGCCTTCAGGAGTGCCTAATATAGATGCCATTCACACAATACATTCAGATAAATTAAAATTCACGTATCCAGCGTGTTTCAGTCGTTTTCGTTTTCATCGTGTCCAGCGAGCAAGATAATATTGCAACAAACAATAGACATTGATTGTAAGGTATGTAAAAACACGCAATAACACGGCAAAGCTAAAGATCGTTATTTCTGGCAAAGGGTCGAGGAACTATATTCGGGTTCACAGCAAGCACCCCAGGGAGCTGTCCCACAAAAAAGTCGTAGCAAAATGTTGTAGACCTCGATGCAAACCTGTGTCGAGGAATATTGGTTGCGAAAAACTGGTAGTATCCTTATGGCCAGATTATTGGCAAAGCATCCTTAAAAACATGATTTTCTTATTTTGACCATTTCGAGTTCAAAACGGCAGATCGTCGTCACGTTTGATATCGAAGAAAACATTTGCCGGAATCCGTTATATAATTCAAAAATGAATTATGAATAATTGACAGCAACAGACAAAAATTTTGATGATTATCCCCCTGCGTCCTATGTGGAAACTCCGCTCGCTTCGCTCGGCACGTTTCAATCAGTAAAAAAGTGCCACTAGAAATACTTTGGGCATCGAAGCGCCGTTGTTTCAAATTTGGGCATAATGTTCAGGTGTAAATAATTGCAATAATTGATTGGTAACCGTCAGAATTAAAAATAATGGATTGGTCAACAGATAAGTGATTGATGATAATCCAATTATTTTTATTTTTACAGCCCTGTCTGAGCTCACAATTAGCAGAAGCCAATAACCACTGCTTAAAGAACAACAGCGGACTTATTCAAAAGGGAAAATTGATAACTTTGCGGTTTTCAATGTTACAAATGCTATTTATCATAATCGTAAAGCTCTGTCGTAGGATTTAATGAGCGCATGATGCTGTTTAGATACTGTATTTGACACAGTGTTGCCTGCGAAATATGTCGGGCGTGGAACTGTTTCAGCTCCTAATGTTGACTAAGATGGTTATTGATGCAACAGAATATTAAAAATTCATAATCCTGTTTTAGTACATAAATATTTTTGAATAAAACAAAAACAGCATATTGAAGTCTTATGTTCAGCAGATGCCCCTAGTATAATATAATTTACGATTATACTCAATCATTATTGTCACGTCCTTCAGGTTGTGACATTGTTTTCAACATAATGTAAATTTACATGGAGAACACCAATGAATAGAGATTATTCATCAGCGATTGTTTTGGCGTGTTAACTGTAAACATAGTTGATAAGAACATGTTGTTCGCTCGAGACTCGTTTAAGATATAAATTTGTTTTAAAAATAGAATTTCTTGTTCATTTAAATCGCTTCGAAATCTCGATCGAGCAACAGGCTCCCGACTCGCTCGAAATGCGACAGTCATTGCTGGCGCCTTCTCCAGCTACGGCTCATGAGAGTGATGTGAAACTACGAAGGCCGGCTATGTATTATGTATATTGTTATTGAGATCATTTGGCCAACGAAATTCCGATATATTGATGAAGGATTATGGGACTGTTTTCTTTAAATTTTGATTTCTTACCCGATAAAAACATTTTTGCAGTACCTCTAATTATAGCGCTTCAAAGATTTATGACCAAGAACTACAGTCACGGACCAGAATTAACTGCAAAATGATCGATCGATTTTGATTAAACGAAATTTCAGTCGTTTTCGATTGTGGCGCAATTAAATAAATTCTTAAAATTTAAAAATTTCGATTATTTTCGATTAAATAAAATTTCGATCGATTGCGATTTCGATCGTTTTCGATTGCACTTATTTCTTGGCCGCGAATGTATATAACTTGAATATTTTTGTTATAGGACCTGCCCGGCGCAATGAGTGCAAAAGAAATTGCCGAATACCTTGAGCTTAGCAAAATCGTCACTCATCATTGGCAAATATTAGATTGTTCGGCGATTAGCGGCCATAATTTACTCGAAGGCATCGATTGGCTTATTAGCGATATCGCGTCCCGGCTGTTTACGTTAGATTGATCCATCGCAGTATCGACGACAAACGAGGGAGTGGTGGGATAATGAATCGAACACTTCGACGGCGATCGGTCGCATTCCAAAATCCGATAATTCCGGAAATATATATATATTCGTCACGCTGCGATATTAGTAAGACCAAGAGTGCATTAGGGGTTCCATAATGCACTTTTGGTACGATTAAAACAATATTAGATTATTATATTCAGAACAGTCTAATCCACATGTTTTTCGGAGCACACTTTGTATTTTCCGGGTACATCTCTTTCACTGCTCTCCGCGCTCCGTGGTTGCCGCAAATGATTAACCTGCCGCCGTCTGTTTATTCGGAGATATCGAAATAGTAATTATTGCGTGACTACAATTTTATTCGCTGACAAACTGTCAATATTTTCTTCATATCTTTGCTAAGCCAAGGCTCATAACGATACCGATGAACGCAGTTATTATTATCTGTGTATATATACTGGCATTCCGACGATCGGCATGGAACGCTTTCCATTAAATTTCTTAATGCTACCAATCTGAAAAAATTGGAACTTTGGGCATTTCCCAGCTTTCGGTGCTCAGTTTTCGAGATACCTGAATTCCGGCTGTTAACGACGAATCGTTATTTTTCATGTGGTAAAAATTTGGACTGTCAGTTTGTGGATTTTCTTCAAGTGGCATCCACAACTAATAATTTCAGCGCCCGATCATCTAGTGTGATACCAATATCAAACTGAAGGGGGCACCAATATCAAACTGGAGAGGGGCCCCATATCAAACTGGAGTAGAGTTTCATACAGTTCTATGTACCAGTGTTACATACAACATGTCGTATGTAACACAGTTACATACGACATGTCGTATGTAACAGAAATTTTCGAGTTGATGGGCGCATTATTCTGTGTATCAGCAATTAGTATAGGCAATTGAATATGCTAGGCTACAGTCATGCTCAGGAATAAACTCATTTTTTCGCGAATCGTTTGCGAACGGTGCGCGAAAAATTAACAGCTTGTTCAATTGGTATTAGCGAATTTTTCGCATTTGATTTTATTTTTGAGCGTGACTGTAGTACTAAAACATACGCGGGATATCGAGCTTTATTTGAAAAAAATCTTGCAAATATTTTTTATTCTTTGTAGCGCGCCACACCGTCATTCCAGTCCGTCTATACGTTTTCTGAACCCAGCGATGACATCACGTGGCAGCTTATCGAATAATTGATTTTTATGTTGTAGAGCATATACTGATCGCTTTGGTTGGATTCTATACTAAGCAAATACTATTGATTCCATGGCATTCGGTTTTACCTGTATGGACTTATATACTTTCGGATTTGTTGAAAGCGATGATATCAATACTGTTTGCATTAATATGCGCCCAATGTGTTTCAAATCGGCCTGGGGTGCCTGGTATTTTCAAGTTCCGCCGATAAGAAGCAGATGCCCAGGTTCGTGTCTTCTGACAAAATTTTCCTTGCTTCGTTGCCCGCTACGCTTGGTCCTGAACCTCTTGGGACTCTGGCAGAATTTTCAACGAATATGGAGCCCAGTGCAATAGGATATCCAATATGAAACTGTCTCTAAAATACAACTGTGTCTTGATAGTTGTGATTTTTGTAAGAATTGAATGTTTTAGCGTTTTTTCGTCATGGAATGGACAGTACACTGTGTATGTATGAGACACCATTAAAGTAGCTATAGTGTCTTAATATACCTATTGGTTTTTTACTGACGGTGTCAAGGACACCATACACAAACCCATTATATATTGCGTGTAAATAACAGCATGGTGTAGCTAACACCATATAAAATTTATGGTGTAGTCTACACCATACTATTACCGACAGTACACTGCGTATGTATACTATCTGAAAGTACCATCAGACACATCATGGTGTCCACGACATCATATAATTGATGGTGGAAGAGACATTCAGGGTGGACAAAACTTTCACATGGGGGTCCTTTATAACGTAAACGCTGCAAAAATTTAATCATGCTCGACTAAAATTTTGATTGTGAAGATAAATTCTCCTTGGTTTGCGGAAATGAACGGCGTATCATCTTGTGAACAATTAAAACCGTTGCTCTTGGTAAACCATTTTCTTTGCCGTGTATGTATATTTGTATTACAATTTTGGTCTGTTTTTAATGAAAATACATATATTGGCCATTTTTGAAAAAAATGTATTTGCTTTACAATAAATTTTTTCAGCGCATCAGCAGTGTTGTGTTAATCTTTTGACGGACTGTAATTTTTGAGCGAACCTTATTGGTTTGTGATTGTTTATATATATATAGCGCATACATGCTGAAGCTGCGAGGTCTCATGTTGGTGGTTTTCCAGTGGGTGCTGAAACGAACGTATCTCCCTTCAAGGATTCCTTCATATTTGCCAATTTTTACATCTATTTGCACCCAATCTTTGCTAGGTTTGCTCGCCACGTAAAGGCTTCGGTAGCATCAGGAGCTACAAATTTATACATACCTAACGGTTTGGCTTCTGCTTGCAAGTTGTTTACTGAAGCTAACTCCACTCGGGATTCTCTGTGGTATTAACCTTCTAATTACCTGTTTCGCTAAATAGTTATAACACTGAGCCACTCCACTAAGAAGAGTTCATAGGCACCGTTATATAATGTAAGCATCTTCTATCAAGTGCTTGAAGAATAGGTGCTATTTAGGGCGTTATATCTTAGCAGCTACTGCTCTACCCTTGGGCAAAACTCGGATTTCAACGAATGGACCTATATTGTCTATGACGTCTGTTACATTGCAGCAAAAATCTATATTATAGCTTAGCGAGATCCCTAATTCGGTGCTAAAAATTAATTTGGGCTCTGAATTTTGAGCTTTTACTTTTTGCCGTATGGTGTCCGTGTCAAATGTGTCTTGCAATTCGTCAGTATTAAAGGTTCAGCCCCAAGTTTGGTATCATTGATAAGGCCTGAAAGTATTCATTTGGGTTTTATTTTTGTGTAAGTTCCAATGGTCCCGCATATCACCGAAATTTTTGTGAAACGAGCAATCATTTAAGCTATAAACCTGATTTCTACAACGGATGGATGTATTTTTAACTTCAATCTACTCAGATCGTCAGTATGGATGGAATACTGTGTTAGGACACAAATTTATCATGAAAAGATGTTTTCTGGATCGAATTGTGAATGCATTACGCTGGATTTTACAGTTGACGAATTTCGAGCTTGGGAAGGGCCTATAGGTAAAACCTAAAAACAAATATTGTTTTTTCATATTATACCTTAGCATTCTGCAATGTCTGAATATTAAAAATAAGCAATATTAAAAGATAATCAACTGAATATTAAAAACATGCAAACATCAAGCGTTTGTCATACCCTAGTAACAAAGACAAGGCAGCCAATGTGTAATAGTTTTACTAATGCGGCGATTACGTTATATAACGCCCGCCATGTGGAAGATTTGTCCCTTTGTTATCACGACCATACCATGGTGCATGGTAGTCATAAGGACCGTACTGCGCAGCACAGGTAATGGTAGGTTAGTAACAAAGACAAGGCAGCCAATGTGTAATAGTTCTACTAAACGGTAAAAGAAACGGTCTTGGGAAATAGTTATTTTTTGCAAACCCCTACCACAGATTAATCAAAACTGTGTTTTATTGTAGGGTCTTAGCCAGGCCAAATAAAGCCTTGAGCAGTGCAACCAGTTGGGTGTAGTTTGGAACTCTTTGTTTGAAGCCGTTTGTATGGCAATCCAAAGCACTACTGTGTATGAAATGAATGTGGAAAGTGTATAAAACACATTGCTGTTCAGGGTTGCAAGTCCTGTTTCCACACTGCACGGCATGGACATGCCCCACAAAGTAGCCCACCACCATTCTATCAATCTTCCACCTTTTTGGTAAGGTTCCTTATTACGAATTTAGAGAAATCGCCGCGGTTCTTGGTTTATCCACACGTCTTTGTGGATGAGGCCAGCAGACAATA
>JASANE010011134.1:0-11163 GCA_030248225.1 Trileptium ribeirensis
TCGAGGTCAAACTGATTTTTCAGTGTCCCATTTCTGTTTTAGAAAATAGGCATTCCTTGCTACTTGAGGTGGTATGTCACGTGGTCTTCTCGGCCGTAATGGCTCTTTACACATTCGTCAACAACGGCGTGATGCGCTGAAAGAAGCCGACCTAGTTATTCTTGCGGGTAAGATACTATCTATATCTGCTGATAGCATACGAGTTGAGTATCTATCAAGATATTTACCGTTGTTTGTTTTAGCAATTGCTTATTTATTCTTAAAAATTCGCTTTCAACTATCTATATAGTTTTTGCTTGCTTGAAATCTAGGTATGCGCCGGTTTGTCTAACAGTCATTACCATCGTAGCATAACTACATCAAATAAGTTACTCTTTTAAGTGTGTATTAATCACCAAGTGATTTTTATATAATTTTGATAAAATCACAGCTCTCGCTAAAAATGGCTGTTGTCTTCAACCGAGCGATCGAGCTGTAAGCGAATGACCCACACAACCCTACGAACTTTTTAAAACGAAAGTAATGCATTCTAATTTATATAAGTAGTTATTATTGCGGTAGAGAGAGTGAGAAGTGTTTTTGGATAGTTTTAGCTCTGGCCATTTTTACAATGTACAGAGTACCCAAACTGTATTACAACGCACAACCAATTTTTCTTTTTCGACGCACTCATATTTGCGCATATATTGCTCACTTTCGAATTAATATACGCTCAAATTATAGTGCAGTCAGTTTGAAACGGGGAGAAACTGAACTGGTTTGGACCAACGTCAATGCAAATTTCGCTATTAAATATATTATTTTTAGGATTATTGCTCAATGTATTTCATTTTTCTGTATTATAACTACATTATTTTCATAGGAGACATTTTTGTACCATCGACATCTTTTATGATATATACCTTGCAATGGTAAATCCGTTTGCCTGTACAACTATAATTATGGCGCTTGCGTTTTTCGGTACGTCCTGGTTCGTATTTGTTGGCAAGAATTTGGGCCGCCTCTCTTTCAATGACCTTTAGTAATTTTTTCGCTTCTCCTGATAGAACGCCCCCATTTGACATAAATGACTAATTTTTTTACACAATTCAAATATGAAGGAAAAAATTCCATAAATTAATGGAAAATTATTAAAAAAATTGGTTTTAACTTCGATCACAGTCGTCAAAACAACCTAATTATTTTCGTAATTTGCGGTGATATATTTATTTTGACAATTTTTATATTTCAAAACCGCTGTTTGAACCGACGGGCGCCAATTTAATGTTTTCTGTCACAATTTTCAGCGAGTGGCAAGGCCAGTACTTTCTTGTCCATGATGAGGAGGACGGCCGCGCCCACATTTTGTGGAAAGCTATCTTCCGTTTCATGCCGCAAATATTACAGTTACAATCAGAAAATTAAGGCCTGCAAAAATCGAACGAAATTCGTTCGTTTTTGTTTAAAGGAGAAACGGCCGTTTTGTTATTAATAATTACTTTAAATTTAATTACTAACGAAGTTCGACCACGTTAAAACAAAAAAAAATTTAATAAAAAATGTTAACTTGCATTTAATTTATCGTTTAACTTTCTTTTACTCGAAAATATTCGACTGCGATATCGTTCGATTAAACGTACATTTAATAATTCTGTTTGTAACTATATTTTGGTTGATTGCTGCTTTACGAACCGGGGTCACCGTCCATACTTGTTCTGCCACCACCCCGGTTCAGGTATTGACTTGTAACCAGGAACGTGAAAGTGCAGGGTGGCTCAAGGTTTTGAGCTTTAAAAGTGGTGTTACGATAAAAATTCGTTGAAATATCTTGCAGTTGTAGTCCTGGTTTTATGGTTGGTGTCCAAAAAACTCACAGTTTAAGCAAAAAATCTTCGCAAATGTGAAGATATTAATATAAAGCAAAACCATCTGAGCCGGGAATGGAACATATTTGTCGGCTTCCAGTTCTGGCAGCCGCCCGTTATGGTTGATGAACTGGGGGTCCCCCGGCTAGTCTTCATAAATTTTGACTCGGTGGAGATGTAACAGATTGCTGGTAGTCCAGCTTATTTTGTAATTCTTTTAGATACGGCTGGTCTGAATATAGGTTAAGAGTGTATCGCTTTTGGCATTTTAATACTAGCGATTGCTAGATTTCACTAGCGTTTTCTGCCTTATTTGTCTAGTTTTAGTTTGTTAAACTAAATATAATTATTGTTATGCTTTGAGGCAAGGGCGATCGAACAGCTAAATTTTATGGGTGGGATATATAACTAAAGAGAGCTTTGCGACCCCATACCAACATTGGATCAAGGTAATTTTGCCCTCAAAAAATTTCGACGTTCAAAGTCGAAATCTCCTTCACATGTAACACTGGACAGTGTGGAAGTGCCATAATGTTCCACAATTATGCACTTTAGGTTACACTTATTGAGACAAAATATTTTCAGGAACCGTAGTCGACTTCCGTCTCAGCTATGGTCGTGTACTTAGTTCGAAATCAAAGATTGTCTCCATCAATCGAAACAAATCGCAACTGTTAAAGGTTTTTTAAAGGCTTATTTTATTCATATTAGAACTGTTAAATTCTTGTCTTGAAAGTTTATTTTTCATTCATATGCATGCTAGTGGTTAATTCAAATGCGTACTACAGCTGCAACCTTGTGAGTCATTCAACAGATTTGTATCACTCATTGTGATAAACTGAGCAGCCGTTATCTTGAAGTTGAAGTTGAATGATACGCTGGAATCATGTTCATTGCATGCTGCTCAGCGATGAAAGAGCCTAGTTGTAGGCGACATGGAAGAGCAGGGCTTTGAGCTCCTTCCGAAACACCAGTAGAGAGTCGCAGGACCTAAGAGACACAGGGAGCTCCTTCCATATTGCAGGACCAAAGCAACCAAAGGTGTTCAGTGATCTGTCAGCAATTACGAGTTGACGTCGAGAAAAAAGACGTTCGCTGTCACATAGTTGTAGATTCTCTATTAAATAACGAGGACCATCTCCTCTGAGACACTTGAAGCCAATACAAGAAATCTTAAAGACAATTCGCTGACGCACAGGAAGCCAGTGAAGATCACGTATAACAGGTGTGATATGTTCATAACGTCGAGTGATTGTCACTGTGCAAGCAGCAGCGTGCTGAATTCTAGTCAGGGGTTTGACAGTAACATCAAGGAGACAACAATAGATGGAATTGCAATAATACAGCCGTGAGATTATAAACGCTCTGACCATTATTTCAGCTGTAGATCGATCAACACGCTGCCTGATGCGGCGAATCTCAGAAAGCTGCCACATGGACAACCGGCTAACCTCTAAAACTTGCTGCTTAAGTGCTAGTGAGTCGTCAATGGTGACACCGAGAAATTTCATTGAGGGAGAACGTTTGATGGTGTGACCGTCGATGGTAACGGTGTAGGGAGCGCCATCATTAGTGCAGATAACCATGAAGCCGGATTTGCTCGGATTAAGCTTCAGTATGTTCGCCTGAAACCAGCTCACGACAGATGTAATCGTCTGATTAAGTCGCTGCAATTGTGCGTTTTGGTCATTTGAGGAATAAGCTAGATATATAACGACGTCGTCTGCATAAATTGAAGATCGGCATACACCAGCAGAAATGAGATCAGCAAGCGGTGTTGTGTAAAGATTGAAAAGCAAACGGCCGAGCACACTTCCTTGAGGCACGCCACAAGGAAGCTTTCTGTTATTAGATATCGTGCCATTGACAGACACATATTGAAAACAATCGGTGAGATAACTTCTGAACCAAGACAGACATGTGCCACCTACATGGAAATCATAGTAGAGTCTGGATAGCAGAGCGTTATGGTCGACAGTGTCGAAAGCTGTAGAAAGGTCGAGCGCGACGATAGCAGTAGACAGTAGTCCCTTGGACTTGTTAAGTCGGAGGTCGCTAAGAAAGCTGAGTGAACAAATCTCAGTGGAGTGATGAGGCCTATACGCAGACTGTGTAGATGACAACAGCTCGCTGTTCCTAAGTTCGAAAGATAGTGACTTCAGTATCTTTCGAAATTTTGCCAGGTACATAAATGGGGGTTTGGTGCTGGTTTAGAACCTGAGAGATATCGGATGTAGCCAGGTGTCGTGAAATGAGGGGACATGGTTGTACCAATAACAACAATTATTTTTGCCATACAGCTAATGTATCCTGGTTTGAGGTTGAAAGGAATTATAAGCTAATTTTGTGTCAGCTGGGGTAAGTATCGAGAAAGTAACATATTTCCTGTGAGCATACAATAAGAATAAGCCCAAAATTTTGCTCAGTTGTTCTAAACGAGGCGAGCCAACGAATTCCATGACCACTCCGAATTTGAAGAAGCCAAATCTGTATTTTACTGGCTTCTCCTTTCGGTGGTGGAAATTTTAGCAATGGGTATGAACCGGGGGCCTCTAGTATCAACTCGGGACGCCGAATTTTGCCTGGGGACGAGAAATGGCGTTTTTAAGTGAAAAACACCAAAATTAATTGTAAATAGCTTTAGAAACGGTACAAAAACGTTTTTATCGAGGTTATAAACAAATTTTGAACCATTTTTGCTGAAATTAAATTATTAACTTGGGAAAGGTGTTTTTGTAAAAAATCATGTCATTTTTATGTCCTCTATGGGACTATTGACGGAAAGAGCCAAAATTTTGCCCGGGCGGGGGGCAATTTGTGCGACCTATTTTTGTAATGGGGACAGACAAATTTCAGGGATTCCCACCTTACTGTGGAGAAGCCAGTTTTGAGTTTGTTGATTGCTGAGTCAGACAACATCTGTTTTGGCGCGTCAAAAACAACATAGTGTAACTTTTGTGATTCTATCCCTAACATAGATAGGATAGATAAAACTTAGTTGGGGACAAGATAATTATAATTGTGTGCAGGCAAGAATGTTCCTGTTGCGCGGTTCCGCTCTAATTAGATATCATTCCAAAAATGAATATTGCGAAAAGTTCAGCCTGTGATACTGAGGTTAAACATAAGTACGTAATGAAGCTTATTAAATTCGTATTTTTTACTTAAACGGTTTAATGAAGAACCTTCTAAAATACCCTGCAGATCATGTAAATTCAATGAAGACGCATTTGCATAGTAATCGATGCGAACAAAACACAACATATACATGCAGCAAATCAGCCCTGTCTGGGATGGCTCTAGTCCAATAGTACTCGCATCGCTAACGCTGAAACGTATCAATACATCCCACGACTATTCAATAAACCATAGCTCACTAATTTTACTGGAAATCGTAACTTAAGACTCGTCGCCGCTCCCCAACCCTGGATAACCTTTGCTGCAGTGAAGTGACGAGTCTTGGGTCCAACGGAGGAAGCGCCAGCAGAATCCCTAGTCAGCTTAAAATGTTATCATTCTCCGATAATCAAGCGGTCGCGCCCGCGCAGTCCCGAGGGCGCTCTTTCAGGAAACAATTTTTCTTATAGTGATCATAGATAGCCGAAGCATTCATTGCTGCAGACAGCAAAGTAAGAATATAACCACACTGCACTATTCCACTTTTAGCGGTAGTCCGCATTGACACTGAAAGACTTCAATGCTGAATTTTGTATCGTATTACTGAGAACATTAACATTAGGATATATACATCCAGCGGTTTGGCTGCTCGTCATACGATCAATACATCTCCGTAAGCGTTTCATAAATCACGTTCATCAATTAAAAATATCAATGTCAATAATAGAACACTAAAAACGCAGTGCAGCAATAACTTACGCAATTCTTATGAACTTTTTAAGGGCAAATTTAAGCTTAGAAATTATTTAGTTTACGAATAAAGCCAGTAATGCGAATTTTAAGAAAGGGTATTACTACAGGTGACCCCGGCTATTGGTCCTCCGGCTTAACAGAAACTACATTTGATGTAAAAGGACAGGGAAGCGGGCACTGAATTTAGGCTAGATGGAAGGTAAAGGGTAAGGTGATGTATGTCCTAGGTTGATCATAGCATTTGCTGCGTACCATATAAGTAACAAAACATTTATTAGCGCTGGACTATGAAATTAATGTTGACATCAATATGAAAGCAGCATTCCGCAAAAAACTCTTCAAGGTAAACTAAATTTGTGGAATA
The DNA here is from genome assembly GCA_030248225.1 of Trileptium ribeirensis. Classification (NCBI taxonomy): domain Eukaryota; kingdom Metazoa; phylum Nematoda; class Enoplea; order Enoplida; family Thoracostomopsidae; genus Trileptium; species Trileptium ribeirensis. The sequence goes on from JASANE010011134.1 coordinate 6,079, forward strand.
CATACTCTGAAATCTCGTGAATCGATATAAAATATTTCATCTTAAGAGTATATAACATAGTTTACTAAATTCTAAGATGACGCATTCGAAATGGTACCTTAAACAAGTTGGAAGTTCAAAATTCTGGTCATTTTATATGCAGATATAATTTTTCACACACATAGATAAACGCAGAATTACCAAAAGTAGACCAAAACCTGGTCTTAGAAGTGTTGCACGTGGTAATATTTTGCATGTTCGCCAAAGGCTAACCTTGTTTGTTAACATCGGCTAAAGTGAAATCTGATATTCTAGTTCCAATAATAATAATTACATTAATCGTGTAAACCAAACTAACTTGAAACAACTAAAGATTAATATGGTTTATCACATGAATAATGTTGTTTTCGTTAGTTGACTCTAGATTTGAACTGTTTGCTTTGGGGTTGATATATCCCTTTTTATTGCTTATCGTCATTTATAAATATAATTCTACTTACAGTTCGAGGATACTTTTGATTTTGCAGCTGAACTTAGCCAAAAATAGCAATCACTTACTAAGGGGTGCAACAAAGTCTTGTTTTTATTGACTGTATGAAAATTGAGGTTTGGCGTAATAGGTTTACATCGTTTTGCTAGTTTTCGGAGTTTTAATAGACTATGGTAATAAATTTTTCCACAAGGAGTTCGATGCTTTACTTGTTTTAGGTATTTTATTGAGCGAAATGTAGGGCATTGTTATATGTAAAAATTAATGTTCATTTTATAACAAACGCTTAAAATTAGATATGATTTTTTATGATGATGCTAAATATAGTTTTCAAACAGGCAGGGGTTATTTTTCTAATTCAAGTTATGAGAATTTTTTCTAACATGTTGTGACTGTATTTTCTGCACTTGTTCTGCAGCGGTAAAATATTTGCGTTCTGCTAATTTTACCAATGGCTCTACTAATTTTAGAACGCTAATGTATTTTGGAAGCCGAATCTAGCAATTCAAGCTGACGTCGCTAGTACTCTAGTCACTGTTACCGAGACGCTTGCCATTCGAGGTGACTACTCACCTCCGATTGATTGGATTCAGACTCTTCGTGAAAGGGATAACGAAAAAGAAGCCAAAAATACGTGAGTTTATGTCAATTCGCGATGTTTATTTAAAGTACTGGGTTCAATAATGAACGTGAAATCGTTTAACCAGGTGGTGGAGGCCGGATTTAGAGGCTAAGCCCATAACTTTTGCAAGTATCGATATGTGTCCACAGGGAGTTAAATGTGACTTTTGGCTCTAGCTTTGCGGCTTCAACCTAGTCTGGCCTGACACCGCGATTCGCACCATTCTCTGTGCAAATTTTCTTCTCCCGATGCAACTCATGCTGATATATCACGTATTTTCAGTTGCAAACTGTTCGTTTTTGTTGTTGTCGTTTTAGCGAGATGGCCAACATTCCCACACAAGTTCATGTGAATCCGTTGAAATTTCTCCAGCGAATTGAAGAGATCCTACCCGATGACGCGATTATTGTGGCTGACGGTGGCGATTTTGTTGGGTCTGCGTCATACATTTTGAAGTAATGTGCTATAAAATTATATCAAAACTCGAACTATACACCGCACAAGTGTAGTAATAATTATCTAAAATTATTTTGGTTAACATTAATCCATGCAAAATAGTGCGAGATAGTTTGTACAGGTTTGTTTAATACTTTATTCCTTTGGTTCAAACGAAATATGCATTATAACTATCTAGCCGTTTCAAACTGTCAAAATTATACCTATGGCATGGCCTTGGATGCCAGCTCGGAACTGGCGGAACTGAAAGTACGGCCTGAGGCGATTCCCATCAGTTTATCTCAGGTGCAGGTGGTAGTTAGTCTGAGGGTCCATAAAGCACTATAACTGTCTAAAAAGTCAAATACGTTTAATATGAGAACTGGTTACATTTGTGCGTATCAAAAAAATGAAATTTTTTGAGATTTTTGACCCTGTTAATCGTTTTAACCAAATTATAGGAAAATTCACTGTTTTTTAGCTGCATGACCGTAGAGACTTAGAGGCTTGAACTGGTTGAGGTAAAATTTACCTAAAGGCAGTGACTGGTTGATCATGAGGACCTGTTATCTGGAGACCTCTCGTGTATTTGGTGGAAGCACATGCTATTTATGTGCATAGGTTTCATGGAAAGTACTACGCTACAGTAGTTCGGGCCAAAAACATACAGATGGAACAAATTTATATTATTTGTAAGCGAGTCGCAAACAGCTTTCGAAGAAACTTGCAATGGAGCACTAAAATTTCCAACAGATCTCGAACAAAATTTTGATTTTCAAAAATTCGATATTTCTCTAATCAATGCCGAACGAATGTGCAGTGTGGGTAATTCATTTCTGCCGACTACTGTATAGCTTGAATATAAATAAGGTCATAACGTCTGGTTTGATACGATAGTTCGGTGAAGTTCCAGCAAGACTGTATGTGCAAGGCAACAGTTAGTTTGTCAAATACGTAGCCCGGATAGCATTATTTGATAATCCCGATTCTGCCGCTGCATTAAACGACTTAGTCATTAAAGTTAAATAGGAACAAGAGTTGTATTAGTTGTACATATTTGAGTAACAGCCGTCTTAAATACGTATACCTTTGAAACGGTGCGAGCGTAGTTTCCACCTATATCTTTGCTAGCGGCAAAAATAGTAAAAAAATTCATTTTCATGTTAGTCTGTAGAGACTATAAACCATCACCGGATGGATGGATTAATATATGTTCACAAAGTTTTTACTTCATCGCAAATTCAATCGATCGATTATTTTGCACTTATTTCTGGCCGTGACTGTAGATCCTTTAGACGCTAAACCAGCCGACCGCGTCTTCCAGGTCAAAATGGGCCCAAAGGGGTCAGGGGTCACTTTTTGAAATTATGTCATTGTCGCTCGCGACCTATATCTTGGGATACAGGCTTCGAAACGAAAATCACTTACCGAGATCCTCTCATCGATAAGAAAGTGAAAATTTCAAATTTTTTTCAAAGCAAATTTTTTGTTTGTTGAAACTGAGTCGTAGGATTGTAGGGTTATTTAGACCGTTAACACGTTAGTTTCATTGTTCCAATTCTATATTGGCTGTGTTATTAACCCTTCGGGATAGTGCGGGAGCAAAATTTGGTAAATTTTGGCACCAAAAATAGTCAATAATTGCGCCACAATATAGGTGTATATAGGTCAATCGAACCAGTGATGGAACCGCGTCACTTGTGTCTTGGAGTTTGTGTCCAATATTATGTATATATCTTGACTTTCCGATGCTGCCTGGATATTTCCTTAATTGAAGATACAGCGATTACTTCGGGCATTGATGACGTCGAGTATTTTGATATGGTATGTCTTCCGTCGAATGGATTTTTGAAGCACAGGATCGGCGATTTAACGTCAAGAACACGATTCACTTTTGTCGACACATCCAATACCTCATCTATATCAGCTACATCTGATTTTTTCATCCTATGCTTCATCCCAATGTATTAAGGCGCATCGCCACGGGTTAAAACCTACACATTGTAGCTTGTCGACCAAGTCTGCAGTGCGCTTCAACCCAATTGCATTCAGATACTCATTAAAAATCCTGGTGAAATCAATAACTCGGAAAAAGGTTAAACACTCCAATTGCAACGCGGTATCATCAGAAGCAGTTACATTTGCCTATACTCGCCTGGTGTTCCAAGCATAGACTATTTGGCCGGATTGTGTAACCAAGTTTATTGTTTATGCGAGCGTGATACAGTTGTGGAAATTGGTAACAAATTGCGTCTTTATTTTCAAATGCGTTGTTCACGCATCAGCAATATCTTTTTCGGGAAACCTGTGACTGTTTTACAGAATTTTAAACTTGTGACAGAAACCTGTTTTTGTGTAATAATCGATATGGCATGCGATGGCGATGACAATTCGACGACAATGATAACCACTCGGAACAGTCATCGATATCGTGGGTCGGCGGACAGCATGTGTCACAAAAGCGGTCTGAATATCATTGGGTGTTAATCTCAACGTTAGGTTTTTTGGACTTAGGCGGACTCTTTACGAATTGGAACGGTGCTCTTAGTTGCAACCGGTAAGACGTTTGATATTTCACCACACGGTGAAAAAAATTGACGCAACCAGCAGAACATTGACATATCATCTCCTTTGCATTCTCCACGATAGTGAGATAGCCAGTCATTCTATTTAATGCCACGTCGTTATAGATAGTTTCTTCTACGGCCACCTTATCATCAGTCAAGCCCAAAATTTTGCCACACCGGCTAACGGTAGACGATCTGAAAATAGTACACCAATTGCACCATAGTTTGGCTGACGACCCAGACGCTGCCGATGGACGTATTGTCGTACTAATCGGCTCTGATTATTTGTGGGAATTCATCACAGTTTATATTCCGTCCACGGTGGGACTCATAATGGTCGGACGCTGCCAGGATGATAGTTCAGCCAATGCCGAATCACCATTTATGTTGTGCATCGCGGATACAAACAATCGACAAGCAGCTTGGTATGGCAGTAGCATAAACGACAGACTTCCGGACATTGCAGAATTTTGGACTCTCGATCGAGTTGGTATCGCGGGCGATCGCATTGTTAAAGATGATGATCAAGCGTTAACACAATTCAATCGCAATGTTTGAAGAAAAATGTTAAAAGATAACTACGAAAATTTACCAGCTAACTTAGAGTTGGTTCGCGGGCGATTTTTATCAATGGCCAAACGACTACTTAACGCAAACCCGGAGATCAAAAGAAAGTATGGAGAGACTATAGCCGAACAACTGGATAAAGGGGTTATAGAACGAGTTCCCGATGACAAAATTAATTGTGCGACGAATCCTTATCAGGTGCACTACTTACCGCACCACCCTGTTATAAAGCCATGCAGGGAGACGACGAAAGCTCGTATCGTTTATGACGGCTCTTCGAAATCAAAAAAGGATAGACCATGATTAAACACCTTATATTGGGGTCCTGTTTTGCTGCCCGATCTTTGTGCCATTTTGGTCAGGTTTCGTTTGCGTCCTTTGGCCTTAGTAGCTGATGTTGAGAAGGAATTTCTCCAAATAGGGCT
>JASANE010011135.1:0-16777 GCA_030248225.1 Trileptium ribeirensis
TGAAGGATAATTTCTAACGCCGAGCCACGGCACTACCCGAAAAAACAGGTCGTAAAATTAGTCATTACGGTTTTTGTCAATTTGGGACTTACGTGGATGTTCAGCCCTTATGGCCAAATAAATTTGCTGTTTAAAATAGCTAAGTAATGAGGCTTCCTAGCATAAATAACGTTTTTGCCAGTCCTTGCACGTTTCTATTCTACAGACCAAAATATCCACTTTTACCCACTCCCTACCAAAAGGACATCGTAGCGTGAAATGACCCTAGCATTGTTGTAGTGATAGCATTTTTTAGGGATTTGTCTAAATTGCACAATACACAATTTTCAAAATGGCATGAAGTCCATAAATTTCCAAAATATATTAATCGTATACTCTTAACATGGTCTTCAGACAAATACAAAAAAACATCTCGTATCGGATTTTTGATTTTTTCTGGTTATCGAGATACAGATATTCATTCAAAATCCATAAGTCTTCAAAAAACAATCAAAATCTGGTCAAAGTGCCAAAAACGCGATGGGACATATTCATTATGAGAGTAGCTCGCCATTTTCAATTTTACTACAAAACGTTTTTAAATATGATCCACTATATCCATTCAACAAGAAAAACTATTTTGTTTGGTAAGCATTAGTTCAGCTCAAGCAAAAATATTACAAAATTTTAAAAGTATATACCTCGAAAAAATATTCGGTTCCGAATTTATTGGCCAAAAATGAGCCAACTTTGACTGGTTTTTTGACCATAACTCGATCCAGTGCTCGAATGTCAAAAAAACGGCGATGTTTTCCATAAACCGTGGCTACGGGCGTGTCGGCTGGTACCAAAATTAACACCATTAAACAATGGCGTTGACGCTATAGTAGTGGATGGGAAAATACAAATCTAATGAACTGAAATCGACGGTTTTCTGGCATCTGAGAAACTCTTTTCCACAAAACTTATCGATTGATACCAAAATCGGACAGTTAAAGCTATGTATTTACTGGTTAAGTATCCGCAAGCCTATTTCTAAAGTTTCAATAGAGCGAAACAACACGTATATTGTCTTCTCGGGAACAACAGCAAACCATAGGTTCGTGGCTTCTTTCGAAGAAGCCAGAATATAGGCAGAACAAAATAAGACCGGAGCACCTACAGCTGTGTTTAGGCATAACATGCCGCTATAGTTGAGAAGATAGCATGGAGGCTCGGCTCGAGCCTGAGACGAGCCGGCAACAATTTTCATCGAGCCGAACCAAACCTGGAATTCTAACCTTCGAGCCGAGCCGACCTTCGTCAATAAAGCTCGGACCGGCTCGCTCGGCTCCACGGGACTCGTACGCAACAACACATTTGGACATTTTTAACTCATGCTGAAAGAGTGCGGAAGTAAACTTTTACTGTGGAAAAACCGAGTGTAATTTACCACGATGACAACAGCAAATTTACGTTTTTCAATAATTTTCTTGCATATGACCACAGTACCATAGGCGGCGATCCAGGGAACGGGGAACTAGCCCCCCACATTAGCCAGTCCATTAAGGTAACCCAGAATGCTTCTTTAACGTTGTCGCTGATTTGAACCAGGGACATATAGCTGTCCAACATCTCATGGCTCAGGCAAGGGGTCCTTGAAAGGGAGTGGAGTAAATTTTTAAACTTTTAGGATTTCATAAGTTCGCCCAATATTGGCGTATTTATCCGAATTTTTCCTAAAATTTCGCACAATTTTTACCAGTTTTTGTAAATTTTTTTAAAAAAATTGTCCCGAATTTAGCCACAATAACAAAAATTTTTAGCGGGTCTTCGGCTCGCGATGGACGGGAAAATCGACAACAGGGCGTAACCAGAATTTCGGTTCCGGTTCCGGCGAAAGGCAAAAACCATTCCGGAACCAGAATTCCGGTTTAACAATTTTGTTTAAAATTGTCCACATTTTTTTGCTTCATCTGTGGTCTAATAATACGTTATAGATATATGCAATGATCAAGTTCCAACAGAACAAAACAAAAGAAATGACTAACTCCGTAACTGAGCCTGTGAAACGTATGTAGGATACAATTTCATTAACAATTTTTTTATGTTGACCCGATAGGACTTTGTTAATAACACAAAGCTAGGTCGATGCTTGCAGCACCTTACCCATTCAGAAACCTGCGGTATATGTTAGAACTGAACCGGTCCAACTTGATATACATAATAAAGTATGGATTATTGAAGTACTTAGTTGTAAGCTTAGCTATATTAATTGTGTGAAGCAACAGCGAGTGTGCTTGTAAACTTTGTATGTCAGTCTACGTTGAAGTAAAGAAACATATAACGGCACAGGAGCCAGAAACTGTGTTCTTGGGAACGAACTGTATGTATTGAAACTATGCGTGCAGTATCAGTTTGTCTGATTTATAGCATTTTGATCAGAAAATCATCGTCATGTAACTGAGTGACACTGGTTACACAACGCTAGCCTAAACAATGTCTCTGGCCAACAATCAGAAAATTGTAGCATTATACCCTATTATTTTCTTTTAGATCCATATAAACCCATAATTTAAAGTTTCCTACAGAACAACATGTAACGAACTTATGTATATTTAAGGGAGGCGATTGGAGACAGAGCGAAATTGTCTAGTCTACGCTCCATGCGTTATGAGAACATTCAATCTGACACAGTTTATGCAATCCTATACAGCGGAACATACGCATGGCAATCCAAACAACCGTCATGTTGATTCATCAATATTTTACCATACTCAGCGTCATCAAAGTCACAGAGAGTCTGTAATGTTATCGTAATGCATTAAGTTTGACGTAAAATTTATTTGCTTAATGTTTATTTAATTTGTAAACTTAAGGTATTTAATTGCTTGTTTTTCATTATAATAAGCGCCTATCAAGCACGCTGGATGCACTGGTGTTACTGTCGAGTTCAGCATGGCTACTTTTTACCTTTTCATGGGGGTTTCATGGTTTTACGGTTCCCAATCGAGATTTCCCAAATGTAGTGCGTTTTGATTTGTCTAATTATGTATTGCGTGCAGGGAATCAACAATGGTCTATATAAAAATATTTCCGAAGGTTGAATACAATGATGATTTGATTATTTGAAGTACGTTATTCATATTTCATGCTTTTTCATGGGGTTCAACAGATTTAGGGTAAATGAACGCGATTTCCAGAATAGAGTATGTCTTCAGTTGGTTGGTTACGTATTGCGTGCACATGTCATCAAAAATTGAATATATATTTTTTTCCGATAAACTGAATGCGTTGGTTTGGTAACAACGTTTCAATAAGCTCAACAAACAACAAGCTCTGTTTCACCCACGCCTTCGAGTTACTAGTAATATACTACATGTTTCATATTTATTGTAGACACGGCAAAGGCAAAAACTTTTGATATTTGATGAATCTTTGACAACAAGAGCACATGAAAACCCACCTGGGCTAGCGTCGTAGTTGTACACTCGAACCTTTGCATCATGATACCGTTTCTCGAGGCTGCGCATATTTCAATGTAAACGCAGTTCTGTAGTAGTACAGGGTTTGTCAGAGCAGCGGCAAATGACTAAAACTTATCGTGCCCGGTTCATTACAATGTATAGCTTTGACAATGTCGCGATAATTGATACTATTGCGCCGGTCGCACCAATTTGTGGATGCAGTCATGCCAGTTTTACCCATTTGTATGTCATGGAAGTTGCAACAATTTGTAGTGTTATGCCCGCTATACCAATTTGTTTAACGCGCTATGTTAGCTGCACTAATTTGTAAATATTGTGGCTATGTACTTTAGCCACTTGGTCAGTAACTTGGTAGCCTGGAGCATTACAGCATATTGTGTCGCACCGACGTACGACCAATTTGTAAATGTTACAAATTTAGTGGTTGCTAAGCTTGAAAAGTTGGGATAATACTTATTTTTATTTACTTATTGCAATACCTTAAATTATTCTTTTACAAGAAATAAGTATCACTTAAATTAACATCTCTCTGTGCTGCTGCACACAAATCTGGGATGACGTAAGATATTGTTTGCATGCATGGACTGTACGGATGCAAGCGAAGTACGCGAACCGCTGAGTCTATGAGTTTTTGCTTAATTCCTAACAGACTAAAAAATGCACGCGCATTCGAAAATAACAACGCACCACTAGAATACAGGACGCACCACAATGTTCGCTCTAACAGTGGGAATTAATACAATGCCTGTCACAGCCAATGATTCCCACGAGACGTATACTCTTGTCTACAACAAAACATAGCGTGCGGGTATGTAAGTTTATATTTGAATCCAAATATTACAAGAGATAACACCAAGTTTCCCCGAAATAATGGCCGGAATTATCTATGGTATGCCCAAAGATAAAATGTTGTCTACCGCACTCAAAGACGCCTTGATGACGCCAAGATTTGTCTTACAATGTAGGACAGCATGTTAGTTTTTAAATTCGAAGTTTAGATGCGGCATTTCAATTTCAGATTTAATGGCTTCTCGTTTATACGGGTTACTCAAAACTATATCCTTTTCAATACCTGTGCGTATAAAGTGCGATCGAATTATCTCGTGGAATCATCTGGCTTATTTTATGATTCAGCCGCCTATGACGCGATACATAGAAATCGCGACGTTTACAACGTTAAGCAAATAGTGCGTCCACAATTCCGTTGCAATGCAACATACTTGCTGTAATCGGACCCTCTTAGAAACATGGAAATTGTTGTCGAAAAATAAAATGACTTTCCAATATTGGTGGGGTCTTGATTTCGTAGTTAACAAAGGTGCAGTCTGATATTTGCAAGCCAGGAATATGGCTCGTGGCTAAGTCGGTGGTGCAAAAACATGGGTGGGGTAGCATAATGTTTATGACGTCGCCCGCCACTTACCGCGACTATTAACTCAGCATATCTGAAGATTATTATACAGTTCAGTGAGCATAGCGTCATTGGCTCTCGTTATTTGATGACTGACTCTGCCATCCAACCGTGATTTAGCTGTGCACCTTACTCTTATACACCATTTTCAAGGATTGGCTTACCCTAGACGTAAAGTTAATTAGTAAAATAAAGCCTCAGAGCGTAAACTAGTCTACCATGTTAGGTCACGTCCATTTATACATTCACGTGCGCTTCGTCTAATTTCAGTCTTCGAGTTTTTTAAGCAGAGCCAGGACAAATTGTCAACGCGCAGAGTTGGCAGTTGAATGAAAGTCTCGAGCCGAGCCGATTTATCAAGTAGCCGGTTCGATCCGAGCCGTGCCAGGCAAAATTAGAGTAAAGCAGAACATAGCCTGAAAACATCGGCTCGTTCTCAACTCTAATGCCCGCTAAATGGTCCCATACTGGCAAGATCATGCATAATCTGCCGCATTTCACGTAACAGCTCAAAATCTAAATACCACGGAGTAACCGGAATTCCGGTTCCGGCGAAAATCGCGTTCCGGTTGCGGTTCCGGCAAAGGGCAAAACCATACTGGAACCAGAAATCCGGTTTAAAAATTTTGTTTGAAATTTTCCACATTTTTCTTCATCTCTGATCCAAACATATGTAATATATATTATACAATGATCAGCTCCAATACAACCAAGCAAAAGAAAAGATTAACTAAGCAATTTGCTGTGTGAAACGCAAGTAGGAGACATAATTTCAGTAGGAATTTTTCATAATAACCTGCAAGAGTTTGTTAACAAATCAAAACCAGGTCGATGCTTGTAGCAACTATTTTACACTCAGAAGTCTCGTTAGAATTAAACCAGTCCAACTGTGTAACAAAGTATGGCTTACGTAGAAGTAGTTAGCGTATGCTTGGCTAATATAAACTGCGTCAAGCACCAGCCAGTGCGCTTGTAAACTTTGTAAATCAGTCTAAATTGAAGTAAAGCAACGTTATCTACATCGCAGCCAGAAACTGCTTTCTTGGCAATGAACTGGATTTATTGAAACTGTGCGAGCAGTATCACAGTTTGTCTCATTTATAGCATTCTGATTAGATAGTTATCATCATTATCATCTAACTGACGGGCACTGTTTGTCCAACGCTAGCCTAAACAGTATCTCTTACCGCTGATTAAAAAATTACTTTTATCTATTAATTTTCTTGGAATCATATAAACCAATAATTTCAAGTTTCCTACATGTAACAAACGTATGTGTAGTAAAGGGAGGCGAATGGAAACAGAGCGAAAGTGTTTATTTTACGCTCCATGCGTTGCAAGCACATTCAATTTGACGCAGTATACGCAAGGGTGTATAGTGGAAGCCATTTTTTGCTCTGGGTGTCCAATAAAACGGCATATTGATCGATAAATAAACATTATTAGCTTCCTCAGTCTCTTTAAAGTTTCAGAACGGCAATAATGCCATCACAATACATTAAGTTTAAAGTAAAAGTTATTTTTAATGCATTTTAAATCGACTATACCTTAATTTCTTCCTTCATCTGTTTTACTATATATATAAATTCCGACGACCAGGTTCCGGATCCGGCTTAAATGAACATTTTCGGTTCCGGTTATTCCCTGCTAATTACTCCACATGGGATAAAAAAGTAGGGACAGCGAGTCCATGATAATATGCTTTCTAGCCTCAGTTGCCCTGCGGAATCAAAGCAATGTGTAGTGACGTTTCGTCCCTCCTACAAGTTTCTTATAGTCTCGCACTCTGATACAGCCTCAACCTAAAAAGATGAAAATTTAAATGATTTAGAATATATATGTCTACTGTCAAAACATCAGCCCATTAAATACATATGAGTTACAAATACTTAAGTACATTGTATATTCGTTCCAATACTTAACTACTGCGACATTTCTTCCAATCTATAAGGCCTTAATTCGACCGCGATTGGAGTATGCCACAAGCTGTTGGTGCCCTCACTACAATCGAGACTGCAAAATTTTGGAAGATATTCAACGTCGCGCCACAAAGCTGGTATTTCGTGTTTCCGCACTAGAATACCACGACCGGTTGAGATGCCTCAGGCTTCAAACCCTGGAAACACACCGAGTTCGGGCAGATCTAATAATGATTTATAAAATGGCTCACAAGCTCGTGGATATTCCACTCGACCACTTCTTCATCGTTACTACTTCGGACCGGTTGCGTGGCCATTCTTATAAGCTTCAAGGTCGTTTTATTCCTCGAACTAACAGTGCCCGTTACAGTTTTTGCTGCCGGACAATTAGACTGTGGAACCATTTATCGAACGACATCGTCACTGCTCCGTCACTGACGTCATTCAAAAACTTGCTGCATGCCTCGGGAGCATTACCAGATCTCTGATTCCGCTGCTGCCGTCGTTATCTGCTTATTACAGGAACAATAATCCCAAAACATTTCTCACGCGAAGCCGTAAAACGGCTTGCCTATGTTCGGATCCATCAAGATCAAACACAAATTTGCTACTCCCGGACAAAGGCACCATCAGGTGCGTATCAGGTGCGTAAATGCGTTTAAATATTTAAATCGTGAACTCTGTTAAATCACACTGAAAGTCGAGTAAATTCACCTATGAGCTAACTGAAAAAGCAGAAAAATATGGAAATATGTGGCATATAGAGCAAAACCACCTCCCCCACATTTTGGCATTCCTTCCTAGAAGTTCCCCACTTTTGGGAAGGCTATCAACAGGACAGATCACTGAGAATATAAGCCGTAAAGCTAATCGACATCAAGACATCCGCAAGAAAGTTCCATAAGTCACAGCGCTTCAAATTATAAGTCTTGGACAGAACTAACTGTACAAAATTGCATGCACACGGGCATAAATTCAATTAAACGTCCTTGTGGGTTTAAATGTACATGCTTGGGTGCGCGGTTAAGTGTCTGGGCGTCTAAACGCATTTGCGTAATCGTGCACGTTTGTGTGCTTGTGCGGTTAATTCTCTCCGTGACAGTAACTTATGACAGACATGTTGTTCAGGTTCCAACGTTGAGTGCTGTTAAAGCGCAAAACATATCGTTACTTGCATTAGCCATGACGTCATGCGAGTTACTGGCTACAATATGTCTTTAATTCCGAAAATATAACAGTATACTGCAGCTTTTTAATTTATTATGTGCAGAGTACACAGTATAAGCCATACGCAGAACCCTGATATTTCTAATGCTAAAACGCTGGTTTAAAGCTTGACAATATTTTACGACAATCAAAAGCTGACTTATGCAAATAGATGGCAGTGCACAGCTACGCTGAACATATTCAAAATGAGTGAAGTAAAAGCCACATTTCTTGAATATTTGAGGAGATATAGCCGTTTATTGCACATTTAGGGCTCACATAGAAGCTTCAAATACATAGAGGATCAATTGATCTACAAAATGTATCTCTACAAAATAATGACAATAAATACAATATAATATATGTACCAAAATATAGAAGTTTAATTGCTCTACAAAATGATAGCTTGAACGGTTGCGTAGATATCGCCGTTTCTGTGTATTTTGGGCCCTATAATAAGCTCATTTATAACCAACCTTGAAACTAATCCCACATCTGAATGAGCCGTGTAGCAATGCATTATATATATATTATCAGTATTATAGATCATACTCCATAAAAAAGCTACATCGAATCGGATATCTACACCACTTGTCGAGATCCGACAAAGAAATGATTTTTCAGGCACCTTCGCGACCCGATCCGAACCACTTCGACCTGCTTTTTGAGGGGAAGACGTTGGGAATTAACTAAATGGCACAAATGAGATTTCAAGTTTTTAAATGACCTATCGGGTGAGTCAATCTGCCTATCAAAGTTATATCTTGCCTTAAAGCATCATTACGGACATCGTCAGATTTCACCACTAGCCGGCTAGTAACAATTTTTGCTTTGCTCGGTTCAATGAAAGCTCTGAGAATTCAAATATTTGGCAGGGTAGGAGAAGCGTAAAAAGACTACATAATCTCCATAAAATGCACTTAGGCCACATATCAAACTGAAAGCGACAACATTGCTCAAAACGATAATAATCCGATTGAACTTACGAGCCAGTCTTACATAACTCAGCAGCAAAGGCCCATACGTATCACTACGATATTATATTTAGTGCTAAGTGTGTGGGCGTCTAAACACATTTGCGTTATCGTGCGCGTTTGTGTGCCTGTCCGTTTACACGCTTTTTGTGTGCTTGTGCGGTTAATTCTCTCCGTGACAGTAACTTATGACAGACAGGTTGTTGAGGTTCCAACGTTGAGTGCTGTTAAAGCGCAAAAAGTATCGTTACTTGCATTAGCCATGACGTCATGCGAGTTACTGACTACAATATGTCTTTAATTCCGAAAATACAACAGTATGCTGCAGCTTTCTAATCTATTATGTGCAAAGTTCACAGTATTGGCAGTGCACAGCTACGCTGAGCATAAATGTTAAAAATGAACGAAGTAACAGACACATTTCTTGAATAGTTGAGGAGATATAGCCGTTTATTGCATATTAACGTCTTCAGATATTTAAGAGATGAGTAGCTCTACAAAATAATGCCAAATATAATATTATATGTACCAAAATATAGAAGCTGAATTGCTCTACAAAATGATAGCTCCAGCGGTTGCGTAGATATTGCCGTTTTCGTGTATTTTGGGTCCTATAATAAGCTCATTTATAACCAACCGTGAAACTAATCCCATGTCCGAATGAGCCGTGTAGCAATGCATTATATATTATACAGTATTATAGATCACACTCCATCAAAAGTACACCGAGTCGGATATGTACACCACTTGTCGAGATACGATAACGAAATGATTTTTCGGGCACCTTCGCAACCCGATCAGAATCACTTCGAGCTGCTTTTTGAGGGGAAGACGTTGGAAACTAACTAAATGGCACAAATGAGATTTAAAATTTTCAAATGACCTATCGGGTGAGTCAATCTGCATTTCAAAATTATATGTCTTGCCCTAAATACATCATTACGGACATCGTCGGATTTCACCACTAGCGGGCTAGTAACAATTTTTTGCTTTGCTCTATTCAATGAAAATACTCATAATTCAAATACTTGGCAGGGTAGGAGAAGCGTAAAAAGACTAGATAATCTCCATAAAATGCACTTAGGCCACATATCAAACCGAAAGCGACAACATTGCTCAAAACGCTAATAATCCGATTGAACGCACGAGCCAGTCTTACATAACTCAACAGTAAACACTCATACGTATCACTACGATATTATATTTACCTGAGACATTCCACACACACTACATTTTTCATAACGCAAACTCTGTTTTTTAAGGCGGCCTTTGGTAATCATTACACCATGTACAGTTCGCATATGACCATACGCGAGAAACTGAGTGCGAAACCGCAATCCGCACAACAAACATTCGCGTTGATCCGAATCATCGAGGTATGCGAGATCATCTTGGGTTCGCTCAGTGTAACCGTCAGTCGCTGCTACCACGCCTTTACTGTTTTCATTACTTATCATCGAAATGTCGAATGCCGCGGTTCCACCTTCAGTTTGTCGTCGACGAAAAAAGCTTCCTACTGATGATGATGACGAAGACGCAATGGAAATGGCGTCGTTACTACCGCGCGGACTGCTGCATCTACTGCCATCGTTACTACTATCGACTAGTGATTCTGTACGAGCTACAATTGTCATGGTTGTTGTGGATGGAGAGCACTGAAAGAACACCATACACCATTTAGTTTATCAAATACAGTCGAATGCTTAGACCACACGCCAGCATGTGTATGTTCAGTCCCGCTGCAATATTAAACACAACATGTCTCACTTAATCGTTTGCAGCATCCTGAGAAATCACTAAGTGAAAATGTTGTTTATGATGGTGCAGCGCTCAATAATAGTTGCATGAAAAATGATACATCAGTGATAGATTAGGTGCAACGTTACGAATACTATTGGCAACAGTATAAACCATAATGATCTTTATTTCTACTTCCCGTCACCGTAAGCACAAAAACCATCGAAATCAAAACCAACAACTTTCAAAAAATATGATCACCAAGCGTGTTGCAGTACGTACACCCTTGGCTTTAGGGTACATACCAGGCAACTTCAATTATTTTGACAGTATTCAGAATCCCCGCAATGCGAACATATAGACCCGTCCTACATTCCTCTACTTTTACAACTGAGTTGAAAAATGCCAAAACGACAGTTTTTGTTACCAAATTTTTAATCCGTAGAGGTACAGCACCCAGCAAACATGACTGTCGCTCGCTCGCGACTATCTCGAAATAAATTTGTTCTAAAATAGACTTTACTATTAATTTAAATAGTTGCGAGATCTGTACCGAGTGGATCACTCGAACTCACTAGCTCGAAATGCGACGGTCATTTCTGGCGCGTACTGTTGTAACAATAGACACAGAATGATAAAACCTATAGTTCTCTTCAAAAAACAATAAAATCAGCAAAATTTTGTAAATTTCATTGATGGGTTATTTTTACACTTGGACTTATCACTGTAAAACAACCTGTTTGACAAAAAATACACAGCAACAAAGTTATAGCTCGCCATGAGAGGATTTGTTTGCGTATAAGGGAAAAACTGTTTTCAAATTCTTTTTTATTTTTCTTACCAACAAGTTGCAAGGTAGGAATGAGCAAGCAGCGGTCAATACTGCGACAAGTACTGTAATGAACAGCATATCAACTGAAATCATGAAAATAGCGCATTATTTTAAAATTCTTAAGAACTCACCGGCTTTGCCGTACTATCAGCTAGTGCTTGAGCGTGTTCAGTTTGATAATGAATTCCAAAACGGTCGGCGTCGGTAAATTTCGCACCACACCCATCAATAGTACAGCTGTATTGACAGCTTATTTCTGAGTCTGTCTCAATTGACCCAGAGAGCGACGCGCCGTGTTCCATTTGCCGCTGACGGTCAGTTTCAGCCGCTGCTTCACAATCCAACACCATGTCGACAGCTTGCATGGTTCTTTCAGGTGGAACGGTGCATATAAGAATTTATAATGACGGAAGATATCTTTAACCTCTAAATATTACAAGAAAGATATGACCGAACAAGTACTCCACGTGTCCGAGGTGAAACATCTGTGACGCGAAGAATAATTATTCACGAAAATGGCGATGATGTCACACTTCTATTATGCGCATTGAATTTTAGCGCTAGATATTTAAATCAAAATCTTTTACCTCAGTTTGCACAAAGAGGGTTATCAAGCACAGTCTATAGGACAGTGCCTAGCAGAGTGTTTTCCTTTAGCCCCCTAGGTCCAAATTGGTCAAATTTGAAGGTACAGCAAAAAATTTGGCGCCATTCGACCCGTTCAGTAAATATCCATTGCCGTCAGTTTTATGACAAAAAATTTTACATTTTTTTGAATTAACAATGGTTCCCGTTAAGTTTTATAAAAAACTTTTCTCAACAAATTTATATTTTTATACATGTCTCAGACCGCGGTGACGAGCTGAGTCGAATGGATGTAAAGTCATAACAATTAGTTCATGAGTTAACGATTTAGCCTTAGAATTTAACGTAAATGGCAATAAATCCTTAACCCATGCTCTGATTGCGTTGATTTTACTATTATTCGACCCTCCACATCAATGCGGTTTGAATGACATGTAAAATTCTACAGTTACCGAGAAATTATTTTTTAATTTGGGGTACCCAAAAACACCATAGAGAACCCAAAAAATTTTGTCTTATAACTGGCCGAAATAGATATTTTCTGAGCCAACTCGTCCACCCGGGCCGAATGTTACGAAATTATAACTGTATATTTAAAAATGACGAATTTCAGCCCGGCGCTAAAGGAAAAGACCCGCCTAGCGTCCACCAACAACGAAACTTTGAAGTGAATTATCAATGAATTGTCTGGATAATAACAGTTACCCGTGTAAGTTTATACCAATAATGATTGGAGCTTCCACCTATTAAAGCAGATAGAACAGTAATAATTGCAGTGCCGAAGTATATATCAAAGGCTTATTAGGTATCGAAGTTACGTCAGCGTAGGGTAGGATAGATGGTCTGGGGCTATGTGAGAGAAGAAAATGCTTGAAATTTTCAGAAACTCATTATTTTCCCCAATTTCTGGAAATTTTCTGCGCACATGGAGGAAGGGGCGGAGGTGACCATGGCTAGCCCCTGTCGACACCTATGATTAGAGGCACCCCTCAGTTGTATAAATGTTATAAATATTTGAACATGAGGGATCGCGTTCGCAAGTTATTAATGACTATAAAAAATTTCTGAGCAGTTTCGGTTCAAAAATACACAGCCGCATCTCAAGAGGGGTGGACGGGGTGGGGGTGGCGGCCGCTTCCACTTTCTACTGATGAACGTAAAAATATGAATTGGCGGGGTTATAACAATGCGACTGGTGCAGCGTGGGATTTGGACTACCCAGATTTTACACTCCGCCACTCTTAATAACCACGGGAGATTTGAACTCATCCAGTGTATATCTGCCAAGAGATATACGCTTCCAGTGTTAGATTTGGTCTCTTCAATAAAATGGACATTTAGCTGTATAATGTAATATAATTTCAGAATTCTAGTATGACAGAAATAAGGGTTGGTTGTAAATCCTTTGTCTGACAAAATTTGCACTCGTTTTAATCCCATAACAATGTATGAAACAAAAAATTAGTGCCGATATACCTTGTTTCATGAATAAGACGGCTGTGAACATCTGGGTCTCCGCGATGGGTTACTTATGCAATGACATACGGAGTAAGGACGAGCCTTTCAATGATAAGAAAGCCGAAACCTTAGCGTTCTTCCTCTTATTTTACACGTGCGTGCCAGGGAAACAGTATAGAGCGTGCGATTTAACTGCATGAAACTCCTGTCAACGCAATTTCAGTTTTCAGGGAGAGTGCAAATCTAATTAAAGGCCTGCAAATCTATGGGTAGATCTGCACCATGGGACTGCAACCCCCCCCCCCCCGATGATTTGTTCTGATGAGTGAAAGTCTCCCGTTACGCTGGCCCCATCCAATTTCTAAGACCTTGCGACGCCCCTATAATATATCCGTCACATCTAGTTCCCGAGCAGCGACATGTAGGCATTTGATGGTGCTCATTATGCAAAACATTAACTTCTGGCTCTGCAAAATACCTGCCACTTTGAAAAGTCCATTCAAAGCTTTTTGAGCGGAGCGTTTTATTTTCTGTCTGGGATTAAAAAGGTCGATGTCCGTCCATTTGTTCGTTCGGTCCGACGGATCTCAAGAACCACTGAACCGATTTTAAAGAACTTTTTTTGTTTGAAAGCCTATCATGTCAGAGTGTGCACCTGATATTTGGGATTAAAAAAATTTGAGTGGTAAATTAGTAATTAGCTAATTAGTTAAGCTTATGCAGCTAAAATACAGAATTTTGCAATATTTGTGTTATTTATTGAAATAGAATCGTTTCGATCAAGCCATTATACGGTTTTTTTGGGTCGAAGAATTATTCAAATATAATATTTTTACCAATGATAAAGATCTATGCAATGTAGTTATTTGAAGAACATAAAATTGAGTACATTCGTAATGCCACAGCCCAAGCTCCGCTCACAAATGTAGTTCCACTACCGACTAGTGTATTAAAATTTTGCACATCTACAAATGTTACGCGATAAGATAAGTAACACTATGGTTATGTATGCACGAGGTCTGAAGTGCCAGAGGGGGTAGTGGGCGCTTCGGAGGTGGACGTGCGGAGTAGCCGGTCGGTGATGGATAGATTCTTAATATTTTTGTCAAAATTTTCCCGACGAGGATAGGCGCCGCACCGAAGGCGGATAACCCCCCCCCTAATGAGCATGTATGAATATGATATAATACACAGTTAAATAACGAACACAAGGCTCAATACACCATGAACGAAGGAAAAGAGAGGATCCCTAGTTTACTACAGCAGCGTAGGCATACCACTAGCCGGAATTGACCATTGCTTACCAATTTGCTCGTGAGAACGTACAATTATATTTTGAAATATTAGTATGTCCGCTCGCCCATAACGAGACAGCCAATTATGGCGAGTCCCATATAAACAGCTGCGCAAAACGTATGAATAAACGCAGCGCGTTTACACGTCAAATTGGTAAGACAGAATGTGAAATATTTTCATTTCAAAAGTAGTTGTGCGTCTACATGTGCCTTTATGCTACTCAAGCCCTTGCATACTAAAATTGTACAAATTAAAGCTAATTGGATAGTCAAATTTTAGGTCAATGGGTTACCTGAAGATTTTATTTGTAACACTACTCATCGGTGCCGGCGTTGAAGTGAAAATCCTACCACCGTCGGGTGTTTGCTAGAGAGATTCCAACCCTCTGTCATGTCGAATTTTCTTTTCAATACTGGTGTAAAGACTTAAGACAAACACAGACACAGGTAATAACAAAGAAAAAGCAGAGCAAAATAGCGAAAATCATACCGATAATATCGAGATTACATGTCATTTAAATATTATTAATTTCGATTGGAAATGGAATCATCGCCTCTCGCTGCAGACACTTTGAAATGGGAACGCATCGAGTCTTGGTGAAAGATAAATTCCGAGGTTCCTCCGATGTCCCCCCAAATTCCACGAGATGTACACTGGCATGCAACCCGCAATCATTGCCTCCGTGCTGTTGCGCGCAGATCATTGTGATAGACTCTGCATTAGTATATAGAGGCTTTAATTCGGCTAAAAATTTGTCTCGGAATACCGTAGATTTCTTAGAATCGTATATCTCCACCACCCCTACTTCGCTGGTTGCTGAAGTGCTCCAGTTGTTGTCCTTGATAAAATGAATTTGTGCTGCATACCTGGTCGCACACACAGTGCAGCATAACTGGTCTAGTAGCCCTCAATAGGCTAGATCACCAATGTCAGGCCAATCGTTCCAGTTTGAAGCTAAAGGAATAGTTTAAGCAGTACCGCGTTTATTTTGCGTTTCAAGACCTCGGCATTTTTGCTTACGCGGTACGCCCTTTTTCCAATGTTTTCAAGCTCAAAGTAAGGTCCGGTATAGCAGTCCTTTATTTTTGAACATTTGCGATTTGCTTTTTTACTGTGGAACAACAAAAAACAGTTCCAATGGCCAATTCAACTCCACGTGAATGCTTTTGGTCGTGTGCAGTTTGCATTTCTGCTTGAAACACATAATGATATCTTTGGCATTTTCCCATTACGTCGCCCGTTTTTAGCAAGATCAACGGCGATAATCTCCATGCGAGCATTTTCGTTAACGAGTGACGCAACCACAGGTCTGTCAAACGGCTTGTTCTTAGCCACCTTTTGGGCCACAAGGCGGTAATAGCATTTCATCTGTGTATTCGTCCCAATTCCTCTGATTTGGATGTTGGCTAATCTTGCTCATTGATGATAAGCGGACGACGTTCGTTTTTCTGCCTTGTTTATTGACAATTTTTGCAGTGTAATATCGATAAATTCTCGCACCTTTGGCCACAAGGGCTTGCGGATTCCCCCTAAATGGTACTGCCTCAGGCCACTTAGTCATAATGCCAAAAATAGTTGGTATATGTCTATTACCATGTAAGACTTTCAGGCATGGTAACTAAATCAATCTCGACGTGATGCTACGGTAAATTAGCAAGCAGGTGACGAAGAAATGTAGCTTCTTCCTGTAAACTGCTAGGATTCACTTTTTGACATAGGTAAGATGATCGAACAAACCCGGAACTGTTTGGAAAGTGTTTTGCAGCTCACACGGCTTCACCAAGCATTCGTAAGTGCGATCGTGGCCGAGATGTCTACGATTATCATGGCAGTGCGTTACATTTGCAATATCCTTTTTCCATCAAAATTAAATTTTAAGTTTGATTTTTTAGCAACTCAATCATTATCATCAT
>JASANE010011136.1:0-32508 GCA_030248225.1 Trileptium ribeirensis
AGTCCAGCGATTAAATATACAATTTTTCGTGATCTTTAAGAGGGCTTTTTCCCTGAAAACCAGAGAGCACCGCTGGCTCGATTTTTCGAAGCAGGGCCAAATATTTTTTCAAAAGTAGAGATTCAGCTCAATTTCAGAAATATTTTCTTCCCAAATATTTTGTTAAGCTTGGTGGATTTTACTTTATTAATTGGTATCACTTTGACTAAATGGTATAGACGTTGTATATATATAATGAAATTGTACAAAATAATTTTAATATTGGACTTTTGAAATCTAACTGGAATAGGCGAAACGATTTCTTAGATACGTCCAAGAAAATTCGAGTTACATAAAACCCTCATTAGAAAATGCACCTTGAAATACATTTCGTGCTTACTATGTTGTTATCTATTTTAGATCACCAGCTGTTGTTGGTGTTTATGTTGATCGATATTTTGCCAAACCGACCGTCGAGTGGGCCCAAACGTCAAAAATATTAAACAATATGTACAAAAATATATTGTAAAACATGACCAACGCTGAAAATAACAAAAGCAATAATTTATTATAATATCCAGGGCCGTCGGAAGCTCTTCAAATGTTGAGGGGGCCGCTCGTTTACATTCATTTTGTAACAATCCCATCACTTCTTAAGTTTTTCACGTGTGTCAGTAAAAAGTGAGAGAGGCCGGCACCAACACCCCCCGCCCCACTCTTGCGACGCCGCTGATAATAATGATCTAAAACGATTTGCAACAAAGCTTCACTTAGAAGTATAAAGTACATAACATTTATACATAAACTACGGTCAAACATATGAATAGCACAATTATTTATTTATATTATTAAATTATTTATTATTATATATTTAGCAATGATTTTGCATAACATGTATTTGACATAACACCATCGAGCGATTATAACTCATACAAAATGAAAACCAGTGATTGCACAGATATAACTGAAGTTACCTGGATTCGATTTGCACAGTTTATCTATCTGAGGGTTCCTACAGTTGCGCAGGGGACGAAAAAGTATCATAGGCGTCACACAACGTCAATATGCGTAACCAAATCATTTACTATAATGATTATTATTTATATCTAATACGGGAAAATTTTAGGTACTTGCAGTCACACAGGGAAAATTTTAGGTACTTGCAGTCACACAGGGAAAATTTTGCGAATTTTATAGCCAAAACAAGAAAAAAAAATTAGCATTTTTAGCTCAACGAAATTTTTTTATCCGTGCAGAGAAGTGCCTATGAGGACCTGCATGAAGGCCAAAATTACCTGGGACCATTCATTATAAGATTTAAAAGAAGGGCAATAAATGCCAAAATACGTTAAAATGGAAAGCACTTTGCGCTCGCTGGAAATAAAAAGTTCTCAGGTATAAATTTAAACAAGCCAATTGGTCGGAGACCAAAAAAAATCATATACAGCTGCTAAAAATTGAATATAAATTATCGACAGTAACGAACATAAAACTGTTCGAGTTCCAGAAAAATATTAAGTGTTCAATAACAGTCATTAGCAAGTTTCTTGATGTTCGCGGATGATTAAGTATTCCTACTAATAATAATAATGTAAACACCATCGATTATAAACGTACTAGCCAACTTCGCGAAGGACTGAAATTTTAACTTATACATCAAATATAGACGAAAATATGCCCGGAATTCGTGCCATCTTAATTTTTCTATAATGGGTTAATGAGCTTCATATTCGGTGCAGCATCGAGGAATCAAGCCTATTGCCTAATCAAGTCACTGATTGAACAGTAAATTCCTGCGCTTAATGCATCATTAACCAAGTGAAGCTAAAACGTTTCGCAAGCTTACTAAAATAACTTTGCTCTACGCATTGTCAATAATACCATAGCATAAACGGTGTGAACTAATGTTCCTTACATTCACTAGGCCCATTCTCATACCCGTGCTAAGGAGCTATAGTGAAACTTTCTCAACAGCACATTATCACAAAATAATAATATTGGTGTTTAGAATCGTGTGACAAAGAAACTATTTTCAAAATTATGCATTAGTCGAAAATTATAAATTTGTTAATATTCCTGTCGCAAACCGGCTAATGAAAAATAATTTTCTTATCATGTACTAAAGGCCACCAAGCCTATTTATAATCCTGTACCCCAGAAAAATAGACAGCAGCGACGAAGATGCTAATAGTAGATCGCAAATCGGTTTTTCTTTTTAATGCCAGCATTTTTGAATGTCTTAATCAAAATTTTCTATACGCAGCTTTCGTGAAAACAATCATAAAGCATAATTAATGCTTCAGTGCGATATATTGCCATGAATACAAAGTTTCGATCCAAGTTACCAAAGCAATTTTAATTCCCCTGCCAAGCCCGGCTAGTATTAATAGTTTTCTACATCTAGGTACAAGAAATTACAGAAATGGAAGTATAATAAATATAGGCAATATGACAGTTCTCAGCACACATATGAAGGCAATACTCTGGCAACCGGCGCTACCTGAATGAGTGATTTTTTCCAAATCGCTGTTTCCGCCAGTATTTAAATTGCTGATTTTATCAGGCTCTATTGTTGAAGTTTTGGCACTAGTTGAATGATACCGCTCAGTCGAAAGCGTTGGCGATTTGAAATCGGGTGCTTTCGACCTAATCGGTTCACCTTGCACATGTACATTATCACCATTGGCATCAGCGATGTCAGCTGCGACATTTGGTTCTCCAGCCGATGTTTTAATGTCTTTTCCCCAAATCGAATCAATAGGCACAGTAGCAGCACCAACTTCAACGTTCTGGTCTTCAAACTGCCGTCCCACGGCAGGCGGATCATACGGCACCTTCTTCTCTCTTTCCGTATTAACATAAAAGTAGCCAGGAATGTTGTGCGTTTAAATACCGGAGTACGGCATCAAAGGTGCACGGTTGCCCGCACTATTGTGACTATTACCAGCCACATTTTTGCTCCCAATATTATGCACAGGATTTTGATTTGGACTATAAACATCATACCACAGATTTTGACTGTGCTAGCGCCCCCCCCCAATAAACCCAGATTAACCCCAAAAGGACTAAATTTCACTGTCGGCTCCTGTTTAGAGACTTTAAATTAATTTTGGCTGGGTGAATTGTTGTTTGGGCGAAATATACTAGGTCGGGAAACGGCTAGTTTCTTTTTTGGACTGTGATTTTGGCTCTTCTAGTTCCCAAAAATGCCCTAATTTTTTCCCAAAATGGCCAAATTTCGCTCTCAGCTCCTGTTTGAAGCACCTAGATTATATTTGTCTAGGCAAATTGTTTGTGTGACAGATATCAGGTTGGGAAAGGTCAAGTTTATTTATGGACAGCCTAACTGTGATTTTGGCTGTTCTAGCCGCCCCTCCAATAAACCCAGATTTACCCCAAATGGACCAAATTTCATTATCGGCTCCTGTTTAAAGACCTTAAATTACTTTTTGCTGGGTAAATTGTTTGGGTGAAATATACTAGGTCGAGAAAGGTCAAGTTTCTTCTAGGACTGCCTAACTGTGATTTTGGCTCTTCTAGTTCCCAAAAATACCCTAATTTTCTCCCAAATGGCCAAATTTCACTGTCATCTCCTGTTTGAAGCTCTTAGATAATTTTGGCTCGGCAAATTGTTGTTTGGGTCACAGATTATTAGGTCGAAGAAGGTCAGGTTTATTTTTTGGACAGCATAGCTATAATTTTGGCTTGATATCTTAAATTAAATGGAATGATTTGGGTTGGGCTGGCTTTTGTTTTAGCGGTGATGATGTCGAAATCGCTTCAGAAAATATCGACATGCTGGAGCCTGTGCCACAATTAGAAAATATTTCATCAGCTAATGTACGAACAACGAAAACGACCAAAGCATTTGATGAAACTCAGACTTTAGCAGTTCTATTTACGACGTCTACAAGTTCATCGATGATCGTGCGGACTACCACCCGCAGTACCATTACCACAACCGAAGTTAGGCGAACGACGTCTTTGCACAGTGGAAGCTCCAATCATCGTATCTATAATCTAACAAGAGGTGGAATTTCTGATTTAGTAAATGTACGGAATGATTTAGACGAGTATTCGAGCGGAAGCCGAATGGGATCACCTGGTGCTGTAAACAATATTAACAACAACGACGATGAAGACTACGCTGGTGATACAGGTAGCGGAGATTACGATGACTACAGTCGTCCCCAAGCACCTGGCCGTAATAACATTGGGGTAGGTGTCGTAGAAGTAAATCCATCGCTTGAGTTGTTGACTGAAGCCGACCTAGAAAGCGAAGCTAGGCGCCGTTTTCAAGCTGAGTCCAAAGAAGGCGGTGCCGAATTAATCCACAGTGGGAATTCTGTGGACGATGTTTATAGTCCAAATCAAAATCCTGTGCATAATATTGGGAGCAAAAATGTGGCTGGTAATAGTCACAATAGTGCGGGCAACCGCGCACCTTTGATGCCGTACTCCGGTATTAACCACAACATTCCTGGCTACTTTGAAGTTAATACGGAAAGAGAGAAGGTGCCGTATGATCCGCCTGCCGTGGGACGGCAGTTTGAAGACCAGAACGTTGAAGTTGGTGCTGCTACTGTGCCTATTGATTCGATTTGGGGAAAAGACATTAAAACATCGGCTGGAGAACCAAATGTCGCAGCTGACATCGCTGATGCCAATGGTGATAATGTACATGTGCAAGGTGAACCGATTAGGTCGAAAGCACCCGATTTCAAATCGCCAACGCTTTCGACTGAGCGGTATCATTCAACTAGTGCCAAAACTTCAACAATAGAGCCTGATAAAATCAGCAATTTAAATACTGGCGGAAACAGCGATTTGGAAAAAATCACTCATTCAGGTAGCGCCGGTTGCCAGTGTATTGCCTTCATATGTGTGCTGAGAACTGTCATATTGCCTATATTTATTATACTTCCATTTCTGTAATTTCTTGTACCTAGATGTAGAAAACTATTAATACTAGCCGGGCTTGGCAGGGGAATTAAAATTGCTTTGGTAACTTGGATCGAAACTTTGTATTCATGGCAATATATATCGCACTGAAGCATTAATTATGTTTTATGATTGTTTTCACGAAAGCTGCGTATAGAAAATTTTGATTAAGACATTCAAAATGCTGGCATTAAAAAGAAAAACCGATTTGCTATTGCTATTAGCATCTTCGTCGCTGCTGTCTATCTTTTTCTGGGGTACAGGATTATAAATAGGCTTGGTGGCCTTTAGTACATGATAAGAAAATTATTTTTTCATTAGCCGGTTTGCGACAGGAATATTAACAAATTTATAATTTTCGACTAATGCATAATTTTGAAAATAGTTTCTTTGTCACACGATTCTAAACACCAATATTATTATTTTGTGATAATGTGCTGTTGAGAAAGTTTCACTATAGCTCCTTAGCACGGGTATGAGAATGGGCCTAGTGAATGTAAGGAACATTAGTTCACACCGTTTATGCTATGGTATTATTGACAATGCGTAGAGCAAAGTTATTTTAGTAAGCTTGCGAAACGTTTTAGCTTCACTTGGTTAATGATGCATTAAGCGCAGGAATTTACTGTTCAATCAGTGACTTGATTAGGCAATAGGCTTGATTCCTCGATGCTGCACCGAATATGAAGCTCATTAACCCATTATAGAAAAATTAAGATGGCACGAATTCCGGGTATATTTTCGTCTATATTTGATGTATAAGTTAAAATTTCAGTCCTTCGCGAAGTTGGCTAGTACGTTTATAATCGATGGTGTTTACATTATTATTATTAGTAGGAATACTTAATCATCCGCGAACATCAAGAAACTTGCTAATGACTGTTATTGAACACTTAATATTTTTCTGGAACTCGAACAGTTTTATGTTCGTTACTGTCGATAATTTATATTCAATTTTTTAGCAGCTGTATATTGATTTTTTTTGGTCTCTGACCGATTTGGCTGTGTTAATTTTATACCTGAAACTTTTATTTCCAGCAGCGCAAAGTGCTTTCCATTTTAACGTATTTTGACGGTTGTTGCCCTTCTTTTAAATCTTATAATGAATAGTCCCAGGTAATTTTGGCCTTCATGCAGGTCCTCATCGGCGCTTCTACTGCACGGCTAAAAAATTTAGATTTAGAGCTAAAAATGCTAATTTTTTTTCTTGTTTTTCGCTATGGAATTCGCGAAATTTCCTCTGTGACTGCAAGTTACCTAAAATTTACCCTGTGTGACTGCAAGTACCTAAAATTTTACCGTATTAGATATAAATAATAATCATTATTAGTAAATGATTAAGTTACGCATAGTGACGTTGTGTGTAGCGCCTATGATACTTTTTCGAGTCCCCTGCGCAACTGTAGGATCCCTCAGATAGATAAACTTACTGTGCAAATCGAATCCAGGTAACTTCAGTTATATTTGTGCAATCACTGGTTTTCATTTTGTATGAGTTATAATCGCTCGATGGTGTTACACATTAAAATGTCTTTATATATGTCAAATACATGTTATGCAAAATCATTGCTAAATATATAATAATAAATAATTTAATAATATAAATAAATAATTGTGCTATTCATATGTTTGACCGTAGTTTATGTATAAATGTTATGTACTTTATACTTCTAAGTGAAGCTTTGTTGCAAATCGTTTTAGATCATTATTATCAGCGGTGTCGCAAGAGGGGGGCGGGGGGTGTTGGTGCCGGCCTCTCTCACTTTTTACTGACACACGTGAAAAACTTAAGAAGTGATGGGATTGTTACAAAATGAATGTAAACGAGCGGCCCCCTCAACATTTGAAGAGCTTCCGACGCCCCTGGATATTATAATAAATTATTGCTTTTGTTATTTTCAGCGTTGGTCATGTTTTACAATATATTTTTGTACATATTGTTTAATATTTTTGACGTTTGGGCCCACTCGACGGTCGGTTTGGCAAAATATCGATCAACATAAACACCAACAACAGCTGGTGATCTAAAATAGATAACAACATAGTAAGCACGAAATGTGTTTCAAGGTGCATTTTCTAATGAGGGTTTTATGTAACTCTAATTTTCTTGGACGTATCTAAGAAATCGTTTCGCCTATTCCAGTTAGATTTCAAAAGTCCAATATTAAAATTATTTTGTACAATTTCATTATATATATACAACGTCTATACCATTTAGTCAAAGTGATACCAATTAATAAAGTCCACCCCAAATCAAGCTTAACAAAAATTTGGGAGAAATTCCAATTTGGCTGAATCTCTACTAAAAATCCCCTTTGGCCCTGCTTCGAAAAATCGAGCCAGCGGTGCTCTCTGGTTTTCAGGGAAAAAGCCCTCTTAAAGATCACGAAAAATTGTATATTTAATCGCTGGACTCATATAGTCTACCGCATGCGTTTTATATACTACTAATGGTGTGCATGTAACTGCTATGAAAACAAATAGCTCGTGCTTGTAAAAACGTAGCCTCGCAACCCCTGATATACCTATTAGTTCCGTAGACAGCGAAAGAGTAAAATTTCTAATTAATGCTACGTCTAATACATTGTCCTCCAACCGTTTGTAACGTTACCACGCCATCGGTATTTTTGTTTATACGATACTTTATAGCAATCGATGCAATATTGCAAAACCGATGTTGTGTTATATGGAGATATAGAAAGCCAGCTTTTATTGGTTTGTTTAAGTTTTAGCTTTTAGCTTATGCAAACCTAGCGCTGTCTTCCATGGCACGTCACTAGTTTCCCAGGCTGTAAATATGCTCAAATGTTTTAATAATTGTGTGCTATCAGTTATACAGCGCGTTTGTTATTTATATCATATGTGCATTATGTACGTTGATCAAACTTTTCATCTGTATTCATTGTTAAGAGATGGACAGCAACTAAATGACATATGTACTTGAATATTTTTGAAGTATCTGTTCTAATTTCGTGCGTCACATAATGTCGAATCGTGTATCTATCACTATTTAACGGGACATCAAGATGGTTAAATTGTTCCAAAGATGCAGCTTCGAAACTACCTTTTCTGTGAAAGAGGATTTCCCAATTTTGACTTTTAACGAAACAACTTTTTAGATTGGTCAGTTCTCAAATTCCGAGCAACATAAAATACTACTAATGTATCACAAAAACATCCGTAAATTGTGCTCAGAAATGTTTAAATGTTTTAACCTGAAACAGTCAAACCAAGCGTAGCGAACATACTTAAATATAAGCAACTAAGCAATATAAAAAGTCTATATTATATACATAAAGCAAAACGTTATTTAGAAGTTCCTGAGCTGCGGCAGCATTATACACTGTTTGGTTGTGGTTTACCTTATATCCATGCGAAATAAATAGGGTCTCATATGATCGTATATGTGTTTATTACATGAATGAATTTAATATATGCATGAATGGAATATGGCAGATAAATATGACTGACGATGTGTAGCTGTAAATCGACCCTATGGGGGAAAATTTGCCGAACCTATCGATTAGTTACTGATTTGTTTAGTTGCAATGAACTTATGTAAATTTTGACCCGAACTAAGTTTTCTTAATTTTAGTTGTAGTAATAAGGTTTTGTTTTTTGGCTTTTATAGATTTCATTGATTTTTTTCTTGCTTAATGTAGCGTCAGTCAAAATATACGAATGATTATTTATTGGGCGATAGGTTCTCTTTTGGTCTAACAGTGGATACCACATAGACCAAACGTTCTTTTTGCAGAGTTATAAAATTTACCATCGTTAAGCCAGCGGTAAAGAAACAAAATGTACGTAAATGGTATAGTTTGGTATTGCATTTTTTGTGAATACACTGTTCTTGATATAACTACAATTATATTTCTTATATGGACACTGCATTTGAATTATTTGTGCTGAAAAAGTGTTATATGCGACGATGACAGCTATTTGTTTGTCCAGTGATCTTGCACTCAGCGGATATAAATATTTGGAAATCTGGCAAGGCGACAAGCTTATGTTTCATGTTACATTAAGCATCAAATTTATCTTAAACTTTCTTTGTAGAACATTTCGTTTGTCATTTGATTATAGAAACACAAGTTCATGTGTGACATTCCGCGCAAATTTATGTGAATGTTCTGCAATTTGGTCCACACGCCGAAATAGGCATTATATTATATCTAATATATGTATTATGTAATCGTACATTTATGCGTTTATGCAATATATATGTTTTAAATAAATTTTAAATTTTTAAAATAATGTTAAATTTTTGGATTTGTCGCAAAGATCAATGATAAATTGCGTTACAAACCTAGCAAATGTATTGATGTTCGATTGTACGTGCAGTTACATTTTCAACTAAAAATGAGCCTGCCTTCCAGGTCACAATTTTTATGATACTAACAAAAACTAAGAAATATATATGCATGCTTCACATTAAGTATGTAAGTTAAATGCTAAATTTATCAGCGTAAACGCAAAGTGTTTGAAGACTCCACACAACCGCTGTGCAAACCTTGAAGCAAGGTAACTGTTTACGATTGTAGTACGTTCGGTTTGTGTATATATAGATAATCTATATATCTGCGTTATAAACTTTTCGGCCAATATAATCTTTAGGGGCTGAAGTGAAATGCATGCTATGCCGTTCTCAATATACTAAATCTTAAGGCGTGTTCACACGCTCAAACTTTTTGCTCAAATTTTGATCAAAATTTGAGCTCAAATTTTGATCAAAATTTGAAAGCAACGTTTTCGCATTCTTTGCACGTTTGAACGTGTGAACACAGTTCAAACATTTCATGATTGTTCCTGTAGCTAAGCATGGATGAGATGTATTACCTGAAAAAGTCTGAACCCAAATTTTGATCTCAAATTTTGAAATATCGTAATTTTCATTTAAAAATCACGACAAATTTTGATCAAATTTTAAGTTCAAAATTTGAGCAAAAAGTTTGAGCGTGTGAACACGCCTTTAGCCTAAGCTAAGGCCCCTATATGAGCCATTTACTAAGCCTAAGTCGAGGAGGGGGGCTGCCGCCATCCAACCCCCTTTCCCCCGTCTAGGCCGTTTTTTCTAACGTTATATAAAGTTCAGCCCCTAAAGGTGACATTTGCCAACTTTTCTATACGCATTTATTTTTAACTCTATTTTTGAATTGTATTTATTTTTTTGGTCAAGTACTTAGTGAAATCTTTTCATATATCATTAATGTGCAAAGGTATTGGACTTTACGCAGTCAGAATAGTGAAAATACTTTGCCTTGGCAAATTAAAGTGTTCAAATATGAGATGTATTGTAAATGTGAAAACGTTTCCGAACATACAACACATTTGAAGTGACTTGTTTTGACATAAAAACGGGGCATTACTATACAACGAGTCCGCTGAATGCAAATCGTTTGATATTAAATATTTATACTGGTTAGCTATAATTGTGTCGTTGTACTCTGAAAGGTATATAAAGGCAAAAGAATGAACTTGACTCTAAGAATTTTAGCACTTTTTTTATGTTTTTTTTTGCTTCTTTGAAAAATTACGGTTTAATCACCGTCCAACTAATCGCTCAAGCGTTGCAGTGGTGATTTACGTGCTGATTGCACTAAAATTAACAGGTGTGGTTTTCGACTGACAAATTTGCTGTACTGAGTGGTTTTTTCTCAAGACGTCGCATTGTAATTTTATCAGAAGTTGTCGACGAAGAATGTTCTTAGGAATTATCTTAGGCAGATCTACGTTTTCCAATCCAGAGTTATAAAATGGAAAACTAGCAAGCTGGTAAATTGTGATGTATCGGTTACGCTATTTGACTGCTGCTGCATTATGTACTTTTATACTTTTCAAAACAGGGTATTCATTCAATATTTAATTGCTTATTAAACATTATATTTGTGAAAACGCGTTTTCTAAGTATAATTAAAATACAGCCGATAAATCTAAATATTTTAGAACTAAAATCAAATTTATTTATCGACGTTACGCGGAAACTCCGCAACAGTGAATATTGTGAAAGGAAATTTGTTGTTCGTTAGCGAAAAAAATTTAAGTGCTAGATTAGGTTTCATTGAGCTACTTATAAACTTCAAACCCTAATATTGCCTCAGCATGAGGCTTAGTTTTACAGTCTGTAAAACGAAGAGCAATTTCCAGTGGTGGCTCATTTTCGGAATAGCCAAGACAGAAAACGGATGAAACTTGCTAATTCGTCATTTAAGCTTGTTCAACATTAAACTTTCGTATTTCTGCTTATCTATTAACCCTTCACCCCACGAATTAATGTGCATTTTTAATATTGAAAGATCTATCGCAGCTGCGGATTGAATCTATTTGATATGGGTACAAGCCTCGTGTACTAGTCCCTACGCTATTTTGGAGCTATTAGTCGGTTCCTTGAGGGACCTAATAAAGCTGGCGAATAACGCGCAGGACAATAGTCAGGCAGCTATTCACAAAACAATGTATGACTATACGAACGAAGGAATTAATGAGTTAAATAATTCACGTTTTATGTGTTATAAAGTACGTTAAATTGTTTTTGCTGCAAGGCCACGAGCCTATTTAATTGAAGATACAAGAGTCCTGCGTAGGTGTGGAATGGTGAGCGGGTGTGTGCGATTGAGCACCAAAAATTTTCGCCATTCACTTCATTTTTTCTTAATTAAATTATTCCCTATTTCTCTATAAAATCTTTGTTATTTTGGTCGTATATATATTAAAATGCTTTTACCCGATGGGGTGTGTGCAGGCTTTAGAGGTATATACACGGTTTAATGGGTTTGATACGTTGAGATAAGCCCTCCAATTCCATGTTGTGGGCACTTATGATTCGAGCATTAGTGTATGAAGCTGGTCCGTCTACGCGTACCATTAAAGCTTTGAAATTGTACATAATCTATATAGGTATACGGATGAGTTTGATAATTATATTAAATATTGATATTAAGGTTAATGTTTTTAGAAGCTACAATATTGATATGTGTATACTTATTTTTTGCATCTGTGTTTTAATACTTTTCTAATAAATGGATGTAATTTTTGTTTACAACGAGTAGATATTCTCTATGTATGTTCATAGATTAACGAGTTTCGAGGACGCATTGCTCTTTGATAGTTTCCGTGTCATGGATTTCGTTAGTTCACAACGTGCTGTGAAACAAGTTTCGGGGAATCCTCGTGCGTAGGTTTTCGTGTAACGAATTTCCTGAGTTAGCATTACATCTATGAGGTGTTGCAGAAACCGACTCGAACTCACGCCGTTTGCGCTCGTTATGACTGAGCTATCGCGACGCTGTTCCTCGGATATTTGGTTCTTGACAGCGTTAGCGAATAACACATCCAAGCGTAAGCTACGCAATGAACTGAGCTAATGCACTACGTAGTTCATTACGCTGAATGTACGTGAACTAAACTGTTAGTTTATTTCACAAGGCGCTGTTTATGCGCGCCAAGTTAAATCTGTTGTAAAGGCACGGTAAATGTGTTGATTTGAGAATAATCTATGAAATAAGCGTCAATAACAGTTGACCGTTCGTCACTTTTATATCTGTAATTACAATTTCATTTTAGTCTTTATAGATGTTGGATTTAACGCAGTACCGTTGCGTACAACGGCGAATAAAACCAATTCAAATGAGCGAATTTTCGAACGAAATTACGAAGTTAGTTGTTACTTCCGAAGTTGTCGCACATTTTCTTAGAATAACGAATACGACGGCAAAGTCATTGTGTGGGATAAAAACGCGAAATTCACGGATAATGGCACTATTTATATTACGAAATGGGGAGAAATGAAGTCTCAGATTTTGGTTGCTATAAAATGGCCTCAGATAAACTAAAACATGTGTTAATACCACTGGGATTCTCCACACATGGGCGTGTACCAACACCTGTAAACTGTTAAATACAACATTGCATCAAATGCTAAAGAGAACTAGTTGCTACACTGGGACTGTTTGGTTGAAAGGCGCAGTATTGCTGTAAAATATAGGCCGATAACAGTGAAATTGAATATTGGTAACTAGCTAAACAATTAAGTTATAAATTAAACAATTCCTGACATTTAAAATAGTTGTTGGGAAACGTGCACTTGAAGGAGATTAAATTGTTTTAAGCTATATTCATTGAAATTTCAGTTTGAACAATTGTTATACGTGATTATCACACTTGTAACAAACACTGCAAACTAAAACAGCACCAAGAGACGATGCATTGGCTGAAGATGTGTAAGGTTTTTAATCAAATGTTCGATATATATCAATGCAACCTTCGAAATAAAATAAAAAATGTTAGTAAACTATGAAACGTTATGAAAACAGGATATTGTTTTGCATCTTACATATATACTCGATATTGATTGGTTGTATAAAAATCATTTGTCGACACTCCGCCAATTATGGTTCAACGCGAGTTATATGGCTTATTTTATCCAATCACTTTCACGTACATTATATTGTATTGTTTTATTATTGTTCACTAAATTCCAGTGGAATAAGTTGATATATATGTCCTGAATATTCGGGCAGGTCAGGTTTCTGATTTTAACTGATTCTCGGTCCATCGACGTGCGATAAACGATGACAATTATAATCGTTTTAATAGACTAATCATCCTCTATGAAGCAAAATTATGTAACACTGATTGTTAATATATAAATAAAAAGCTAGCTATGTAATTAATTTCCATATGATTATTTCAGTTTTCACAAAACTGAAAATATTAAAATACATTTTAGTAAAATGTGTTAATATTGCGCAACTTATATTATATAATGGTTCAGTTGTGCATGACGAGTTAAAACATAAATATGATTTGACTACAAGATATACATTTTATTTTAGCGCTCTCGCGGAAAAGGGAGATTTATAATGTTCAGAATTAATATGTGTAGGATATTAGGCTATGCACCCAACAGTGATTATTTCATTTCTAACAAGGGTTTTGTTATAGAGATTTTCATAATCAATATGAAAAAAGATTTCTTAAAAATGTCATAAAGTATCTATGATATATTCAGTATTTGCTGGTTATTTAATCAAACTCGAGCTCAGCTGTTGCAGGTTGAGAGAAATCCCCAATGACCGCGGCATTGATGCTTCCACGCAATACTGTAAATATGTGGAGGCCTTCCCTTGTAAGTGGAATCGGTCTAGAGTGCCATATTCCACTGTTCAAATGCACGCCGTCTTCACCCGAAATATTTAAGACAACAACACGACATGGGCTTACATCACCATGATCTGCCGAATCGCTTGTAGCGTCACTACATTGATTCTTGCTATCGCACGCGTTAGCATTGTTAGATATGACCACGGCCATTGCGTATGACACACCGTCAGTTTCTGGCTTATAGATAATGCTTGAGTCAGCCTGATATATCAATGAACTAATCGAAACTATATTAGTTTTGACTTGCTGAATTCCGAGTGGTATATTGTCGCCACTTGTGTACAGGCCATACGTAGCTAGCCTTGTATCTTCGAACGGTAGCCAGTGAAAGGTCATCGTTTCTTGAGTCGCTGGTGCTTCATTTCCGTGTAGTATCGTGCGACCCTAAAAATGAGTTTTGTTATATATAAAATTAAACTAGCATTGGCAAAAAATTTGTAAGAACTCAGCAAATTATCGGTAAAGGCGGCCACCGGCCGGACTTTAACAATTTCCGACCATTTAACGGTCGCGAAGGCCGTTGATCAGCAATTCTGAGCATTCGATCTGCCGGCCATGGTCTATGCGTTTTCTGATGTGCAGCAGCTGAAATAAACGAGACTAACGGTACTTTTTGATGTATATATAATAGTAAATAATATTCAAGGATCTTAGGTCCGGTGCCTCCGGGTGACGATAAAACTACTACCCCTATAAACATGTATGATTATTAATAAACTGTTATTCTTAAAAATTTACGGCCTTTCCTGAAGATAATGCGGAAATTTTGATACCGTACGACTCAATTCGAAATCCAGACGGTTCAAAAAATACCCATTTCGACATTTATGAACAATTTTTTTTCGGTTTTCTTCGTACGCAAGATTTTCGAAAATTTTTTTCTCTCAATAAATATGAGTTATCCGTGGTCTAAATTTTCCCAGTCAACGTCTAATATACGCCATTCGAAATGCCTTGACGAGCTGAGTCAAATGAGTTGAAGCAGATCATTTATTAACGAATTAGTTTTAGACTAAACCCTTGGCTTAGCTTTAAGACTAGGATTTTTCTTAAATGACAAAAATCCTTAAGCGATGAACCGATTGCGCTGACTTTAGCGCCATCCGACTTATCTCGTCAATGCGGTTCGAATAGTATATAATTTTGCATGGTTTTTGACAAAATTTTTTTGGTTCCGTGGGAGTACAAAAAATCGAAAAAGAGTTTTGTTATAAATATTGCCCAAAATAAAAACTTTCTGAACATTCTCTTGGAACCACGAGGAATGATACCAAAATTTGCTCTGTATTGTTGAAATTTATCAATTTTATGTTGGGGGATTGTAGGAAAAGCCCAGTATTTAAGGATAAACCTCAAAGTAATGATTTTGCGTAGCACAAAACCTAAATTTTCGAACAAATGGTGAAGAAGGATTTGCTAATATTATTTTAGTATTGTAATAAGACCGGCTTGCTTGGTAGTGAGCCAACTATTGACAGTCGCCCAGCTGTTGATGCGTCGGCTGGCGGTTGACCTGCCAGCTAGCCGTTGGCCGTTAGCCATTGGTTAGCTGTTTGGCTTCAAAACTGGCCGTTGCCCAATACAACTCTTAGTAACTATTACTATATGTTTTCGTGTTTATGTTTGGAATAGATATGACACTTCATCACGATATGCAGGACATATAAGCTGAGCCGCTTGCAGTTTTGTGTCTTGCACCTGAAGATGTGAAAATGTTGGAATGCGGTAAGTCTTCAAAGCATAATTTGGTTGACGTGTTTTTGGTACGGCATCAGTAACTTAAGATGTAACGTTTTTGCTGTGATTGTGTTTTTCAACAGCTACATACAAATTGTTCTATACATTAGGAAGTTTTATATTGTTAATGATACTGAAAATAAGTTCACATCATCCATAATACAATTGCACATTTTGCTTATATGAATCACATTGTATACGATTATCCGTCCCGAATTGAAGTAGCGTTCACAATGTTTTCTGACCAAATCGGATGATGTAGTTTGAAAGAATACATAATACATACAAAAGTATACAGCAGGTTTAAAGTTTGGTTGTGCCGTATCGGATCGCATCGGATGCAATTTAATTAGAATTCATTCCACGGGTAACAGAAAATGGGACAAATGACAGTTTGATTACAGGTTGGTGCGAATCACTTTTAAACAGTGTTCGTGGATCATTTGTTGGTGTAAAAGACCTTAGCTGTAAGTATAATTTATTCTACTTTTTTGTTCAGTTTGAAAATATAATTTTAGTCATTTTTGTCGGAGCACGTGCCTATTTTAACTTCCAAGTATTTACTAAAACGTCAGCCGTAGGGTTCTACTTCTTTAAAAGAGAAAGAGTAGAAGATTAAATACAAATCCAAGATAAGATGTACTTACCACACTATTCCATGCGAATAGATATATTTGCATGACAATTTGCAATAACAAAAATAAAAAAGTTTATAAATATCCCAAAATAAAAAGAACATTCAAAGAGAAATACAATTTCTTATTAAATTATAATTATAAATTAGAAACAATTAAATAAATCAAAGAATATAGACAAAACTAAATTCTAACAAATAAAAATTTATATATTAGATTAATAA
This sequence comes from Trileptium ribeirensis, assembly GCA_030248225.1. NCBI lineage: Eukaryota > Metazoa > Nematoda > Enoplea > Enoplida > Thoracostomopsidae > Trileptium > Trileptium ribeirensis. The sequence continues at coordinate 16,679 of JASANE010011136.1, forward strand.
ATTAAAATATAATAGTTATTTTATAGTAGTAGATAGTTTTAAAACAATAAATCTAAATATATATATTTATCAAGATAGATATAATCATAGATATAAATATAATATATTTTTATAAGATAAATACAGGGTCGTTCCGACCCTGTCACGGATTTTAGGATGTTCACACCCAAAATTGGACTGGGATGCGTTGGGACAGAGCTGGTCGTACTTACAAGGGACGTTCCATGTCAGCAGACGTTCTGTATAAAACTATTGACTTTGTTATTTATAAAAGTATGTGGTTCAAAATTTTGTATAAAAGTATGTGGTTTAATATTTTGTGTAAAAGTATGCGATTTAATATTTTGTGTAAAAGTATGCGATTTAATATTTTGTGTAAAAGTATGCGATTTAATATTTTGTGTAAAAGTATGCGATTTAATATTTTGTGTAAAAGTATGCGATTTAATATTTTGTGTAAAAGTATGCGATTTAATATTTTGTGTAAAAGTATGCGATTTAATATTTTGTGTAAAAGTATGCGATTTAATATTTTGTGTAAAAGTATGCGATTTAATATTTTGTGTAAAAGTATGCGATTTAATATTTTGTGTAAAAGTATGCGGTTCCATATTTTGTATAAAAGTATGCGGTTTAAAATTTTGTATAAAAGTATGCGGTTTAATATTTTGTATAAAAGTATGCGGTTTAATGTTTTGTATAAGAATATGCGGTTTGGTATTTTGTATGAAAGTACGCAGTTTAATAGTGTGTATTTTTACTGATTTGTATTGGCGTTTGTTAATTTGTATAATGGTGTCGTTTGGTCCAACGGACCATTTTGTGTCGTTATAATCCGTTAGGGACGAGTGTTCCAATCAGCCCCAACTCGTGAGGAAATGAACCCCAACCGACCTGTAGGACCGAAAATAGAGTTTTGCGCCGACGACAGTTGGAAGGCAGTCGACAACTCAACCGGTAGGTATTCGTGTTATAGGGTTGACGGTTACGACCGTCCGGGAATAGGAGGCCCCTGGCTGCACGTTCAGGAAAACACGTTTGTTAAGACCGAAATCAAAAATATTAAATTTACTTGGTTATAATAATATACTAGGTAATGGTTATGGAAAACAACAAGCCAGAATAGACGGAAATCACACTTTGGTAGCACTTGCAACTATAAGGGATGACGGATGCCGGGCTCGTTCAAAGGTCCGTCACCGTCTGCGATATCATGGTACGGAAAATAACCAGAGTAGGCTGGTGAAACGCTTTGGAAATTGCAAATAGATATCCAAAGGCCCTCCGGACAACGCCGCAACTTCGCTTGTAACACGTAGAGACAATCGCTACTTACGCTAGGTAGGATTGTCATCGGGGAACCCGGACCATCACTTTCCATGCAGTTAGGATACATCATATATAAAATATATACATGTATCTATTCATGTGTGTATGCTGTGGACAACTTTTAGACCAACCGGCCTTGTTTCTGCGACCTATTGTAGTATGCAACTAATACGAACCCCACTTTCTAACACTCCCGCCGCCACACCCCGCGTCAGAACCGGCGCACGCGACCCCTCGTTTTGTTCACCGTGACTAGTTGAATCCAACCATATGCTTTGTACCTGTGCCCGAATCCCCGCTGACCCGCGACAGCCACAGGAAGTGCCTAGAAAGCAGTCGTCAACTGTTGATGGGCGCCGACAATTCGAGATTTTTCACTCTACTCTAAAATGGGCGAATCGCCCCTCGTTAGATTCGTCTCGATGAGACATCTCCAAAAATACCCGGCGGGTCTCGCTCCGCCGCTCCGTTAACCCGTACGATCAACAAACGCGCCCCCCATCGTAGCCTCGACTCTCTCTAATCGTACCAATTTTAGTACCGTTTTTACTCCTACCGCCCCGGTGGCGGTATCACCCCTCGTTCAAATCGTCGTTGGACGCTGAGTCCAACGATACCCGGCGGGCGTCGCTCCGCCCGTCCGTTAGCGCAGGAGAGCCCGCTAAACGCCCCCATACTAATACACATCCGAACCCACAAGTGGGTTCCAACCCGCTTTTACGTCTATCCCCCTCGTGTTTGGTATCAATCGACCCCGTTTTCCGTCCTGGGACCGAATTTGGCCCCAGCCCCTCGAAAATCGCCTTGGATTCCCCTTGTCCCGCTTCCCTTCCCACACCCGCCTCGTGTCCTCGCTGTCCTTTCGCTTCTGACCTCGTTCTCTCTTTAACCGACGCTTCTAGTCGGTTTTCTTTTGTCGTCGTTGTTGTTGTTGTGTTTGCTGTGCGTTGTGTTTGTGTCTATCCTGAGCGACCTTTCTGTCGCTCAGGACGCCAACATGTCTAATGTGTAGTGTATGTGTTTGTGCGTGTGTTTGTGTGTAGATATATATATATATATATATATATATATATATGTATATAACCATATAAGGACACAGAAAAAACGGACGGACGAGGACACCACGTACTAAAATTCATAAAATTTCAGAGTTTTACGAACGGACAAAGTATGGACGGATAGGACGAACGGGGGGCGACTTTAGGGCCCTCCCGCGGACTTTAGGGGCCCTGGAGCAGGGCGCCTGACAACTTAGGAGTACGCAACGATCCACCCCGTCTTTGGCTTCAAGACGGATGTTTTCCCGTCATCGGTTTCCCCCCCGGCAAGCCGTCGAAACGTAGGATTCGCTGAAGATTCTAACTTAAGCTTGAGTTTTTCGACGTTTTTGCTGTGTCCTCGCGACTCGGGTCACTTTCCGTGACGAAATGGAGTTAACTCGACGAGCGGCATGTCTCGACCATAAAAGGGAAGTCGTTGCTTGCCGACCCAATTAGGACAGGAAATTTGAACAGTACAAGATAAGGGACAGATTGCAACTTTTAAGGACATTGCAGGAGATTGGGTGACAACTCAACTATTTTGGGACCGGATGTCATCTTGACGTTGTGGGCGTTGGATTGGATTTCAAAGGACATCCGGCGCTAATTGTAAGTTACCCAAGCTTACAAGCCCAACTTTCATGAGAAAATTGGAGTTAAAATCACAGATGGTCAACTTCCGAGTACTCGGAAGATTAAAACTTAAAGTCGGCCAACTTAATTGAAGCCGACTCTCCCTAAGGACATCGACGGTTTACGGTAGCCGTCAAGACTCAATTTTCCGGAAGTGTCCCCAATTGGACACTGAACTAAAACCCAAGAAAAATGGGCGTTGCCCGACCGACGACGATTGGACGGCGACAAAATCGCCATCGTAACATACAGGCGAAAATTTCGAGGTTACGACCAACGCGTCGAATCTTGGAATCAGTTCGACTTCGGCAGCGCGGAGTTCGGTCGACTCTACTGACCGGCTCCGACGCATTGTTTCCATGTGTTTAGTTTTCCTGCATCTCTGACTTTCTCGTTTTTCGTTTCGCTTCGGATTTACTCGATGGACGGAAGATTTCCGCGCAGGTACATACCTCGCGAAGGGGGTTCAGCTGGTGCTGCCCCAGGGATCAACAACCGTAAGTGTGAGGAAGGTTTAGTGACAACAGGGGTTTATTTTTCCTGTTGATGGAGGAGTAACAGACTGTTCGCTTAGTTGCCCTTGAATGTAGCGTGCCCTTCGTATTTAGGTAGAAATATTCTTATTCAGAGTCTAATCCCCAGTTCTCCGAAAAGCTACACACAACCCTTTTCTGGAATCAATTATTACTATCGAGTTCCGACGTGGGAAGCGTTAGGCGATTCGGGATGTACCCGTAGAGAGTGCAGTGAGGACTGATCAAACCAACGCGAAGTCTTTCTGATTCCCCGTGGTCTTAGGTAAGGTACAACCAAAGTGGACGCTTCTCGTCCAGGCTTTTTACATGACTTGCTTCCTTCGAGTTAGGATCATAGAATTTTCCTGAGCCGACCACGGTAAAACTTCTTGAACGTGCATACCACAAATTTAGGTCTTGTTCAATGGTTCGTTTTGATGGTTTTCCAAATTTACAGCTTAGTCGAACGTCCAATGCTCATGCCGTGTTTGAGCTTGGACAGAATCGTAGATTAGGGACGGAGGACTAGCCTCCGTCGGGTTTTAGGAAACCCTTAAAATTTCGCTTTGTTCTGTGAGTTAGGAAAATTTGGGATTACAAAAGACATATCAACTTCTAGGTGTTATCACTTGAGTTAAGGTGTTTGCTGACTAGGGATCGTTTCGATTTACATCGTTTGATTTTAACTTTAAGGCAATTCAATCACTTCTGTAAGCATCTCATTGGAGAACGAGTTTCTTCGTGGCGACTGACCGGACTAACTTTAAACATCCCTCTAGACCCCCGTCTTATTCAAAACGAGCCGGAGGGTCACGCCTCCAGCTGTGCAAAATTTAACCGACCTCGACATGGGACGATGACGCTTCGTTCTGTGGTAATACACAAGTTGTGGACCCAAATTAGAACACGACCAAAACAATTAAATTTACCAGTGGTCTTTATTGCAATGTGCAATGGTCTTCTCTCGAGACCTTTGTCCAGAAGTACTAGGACTAAGACGTGCTCCTGAGCAATCATTAGAAACCGCCGTTGCGGGAGAAACACATTGTGTCCCCGCCTTCAAACAAAATTTTAGGACTTTCCAAAACTAAAGAAAACTTACCTCCTCGCCTTGGCCGTTTTGGCCCCAAACCGGGCGAGTGCAAAACCCCTTTTTCCTTTTGGAGCGAGTTGATCGCTGAGTTTAACTTTTCTTTGATTTTTACTCGGTTTGCCCGTTAGGCTATGTACTATGTATGCCCAGTTTTGCTTTCTCTCTACTTTCAGTATCGGCCCGTTATATTTTCCCGTATCATGAGTTGAACCTGCACGGAGAATTTAAGTCCGCTGCAGAGTTCTAAGTCTTAACCATTCAGCCATAGGTGCACACCAACGTTTAATATTACGTTGGTAATAACTCAACTGCACTACAGTGCAGTTTAAACACTGCGACACCGCAGTACAAAAAGGATAGGCAATAGAGAGAGTCAAAGGACTGGCAACCGAAGAACGAACCAAAAGACGCAAGCGCGTCCCGGCCTGATCAACCAGGGCCCAACTAGCTCACATGACCCCCATAGGTAGGAAACGAGGTCTGATTAGCCTTCCAATAGGTGCGATCCGTCAGAAAAAGGGATCCGCCTCATCACTCAAAACCCGATATCAAATGCAAAGAGAAACCGTCTGGTTACCTAGGTCAACAAAAAACGCCTGGCTATAGGATTGTCCCGCAAGCCGTTTAAACGGATACCTCACACCGCGCTGCAACCCCGATCGTGCCTAGTCGGCTTGAACAAAAAGGAATCTTTCCGTTTTTCCGTTTTTCTTGCCCCCCCCCATCTTCGTCATTCGGTCAGTCGTATGTTTTAGTAGAAATTGTCATCGAACACATTAGGATGGAAAAATTTATAGGTGCCAGTGCCGGATTGTCTCAGGATAAGCGATTAGATGCCCCTCATCAAATGTTGCAGGCAATATCGGTCGAGTAGTGTTCTGACCCTGTTGTAGAGCTCGCGTAGTCAGTCCCGAATATCGTTTTCCTTAGCCCCGTTCAAGCTTTCGTCGCCCAGAGCGATCGGCATTTAGGAGCGTTTTCTGAAGCACTCTAGGGCCCCTGCTTAGGGCGCTGCATAGCTGAGTATTTCGCTAAAATTGAGCTGAAGCAGGGATAACCGCCCCTAGTTCGCAATTTGGCGAATATCTGCACGCTCCTCCCCCGTTCTTCTTTTAATGCCCCGTGCCGTCACACCGTGCCGAATCGTAACGACTACAACACAATACTACGAGGCCGTTAGGAACGCCCGTCCCTCCAATAATCATTCAACTTTGTGAGTAAACGTTGTATCTTGAAACACCGAGTACAGTCTTATTGAATACCGAGGCGATAGAGAGTTTCTTTTCTGGTTTGTCCGCACGGACGAGCAGGCACTGCTCGCCATGGCTTGTGGGCGAGAATGTCACAAGCTCTGGCGCGCATGGCCTTCTAACCTATCTATTTGTGCTCTTGCCGGATCTAGAAAGTAGAACAACTGGAAAACGTTATTCAAAATTGACCCGTTCACGCTAGTGACTCAAAAATTTGTTAGGAATGCTCTCGATTTTAATAAGTTAAAACTTCCGCTGGCCAAGGTACCAGTGCGCTTGCATAGAATTCACCGAAAAGAGCAGGCCACGCCATTGATAATCCGACACTAAACACTCAGGGCTTGTCGGAACCCTGTGGGGGCCACATAGGTCAATGCTCTAACACGGAGCATACCGAGATTTTACCGGAGCAGATCAGCTTGAGCTTCAAATTTCTAGGGACATTTTCATGTTTTATTTCAAAACTCACTACACTAAAACAGAATTTAACAACTTCCGATGAGTCTAAGATAGGGAATAGCGGCTAAGCTCCATGACCTGCGAGCAGGTGTCGGTGCTAGCCTCCCTGGGGGACCTCAGAAATCATACCCGATACTAGACACGTGCGCAACCCTTCGGGCGGGGTCCGAACACACCCCGTGAAGCGCGCCTGCGGCCTGCTAAGCTCCGTAGCTTCTTGGGTCTGACCAAGAATAGGTTCAAAATTTAGTATTCACGGTCCACCCTTGAGGTTACGATAGCCGGGGTCGTATGGGCATGGTGTTAGGAAGTTGCGCCATGCAGCTGCGTCACCGGTTATTACATACCAATTTGGGAAACTTTCTGGAATATCTTCTCGATTTCGAAACGCGTCCGGTACGCGTAAATGTACACCAAACTCGTCTTGACACTGAATTTCGACAACTCCATGGATTTTCCCTTGTTTGGTTCTCAAGACGACTGATTCATCGCCGCTAACCGGGAAGGCAGCCTGATGCTGTACTCCTGGCGGAATAACAAATCCAGACGATCCGTTGAAATAAAATGCAACGAAATCAAGTGGGCTTATTGTTTCGTCGTCCGTAGCTTTGGCCAAAATGCAAACAAACGGCGCACCATTTGGTGAACAGAATACTTGTTCACCATCTGGATGGTAATTTGCATACCAAGTATAGATCGATGTGCCATCGTCTGACCGGAATCCAACATAATAGCTACCGCCCACTCCTTCGTTAATCGAATAGCATTTGTTGTCATGCCACGTGCACCGGAATGCTCCACCAGTGATTCCACCGCTTGTTCCTGACGATAGACGTTTTGAACCCTTCGGAACTGGCCATGGTAGAATCTATAATAGTATATATAAAATATCTTAAATACAAGCAAATAGTACAAAATAAGTCATGGCTTATTATTTGACGCTTGTCCCATGCACTAGCCACCAGTTCAATGTATCGCCGAAGTTTTTACCGTTCAATACTAAATCCAACTTGTAGGTAACTTTGTTGGGTCAATTAAACACAATCTATCTGCTGGACACCCTAGGATGACGCATTTATAGCAACCGCTCTTTGTGTGGAGAGGCTAAGTAATGTATCATAGTTAACACATTTTGGTTCGGTAAGAGTGTTTTGTATTAAATGACGATTGTTTTCTTATGTACTGGTGGACAAAACTTTACTGGTCGCGTAAACGCCGCATATGTTCTGACCGAGCTATGGTATATTACAGCCATTTCTGGCTCAAACGCATCATATGTATGTTTTCAGGAATGGTAAATTTGGTCCCCGAGGTATAATATTTCATATTATACATTATTATCGCATTTGGATCAGGCACGTGGCTAGATTTCTATTTTAGGAGGCGCTAGGCAATTTCAGGTGGCGCAAAAATTTTATTAACTTTGTAAAATGTTCTATTACAAAGAAATTTACACAACCTTTGCAAATGCCAAATTGCAATAAAAATAGAACGAAAAAACACATTCATCATAGTTAGGGAACCTGGTTACTAATGAAATGCCATTAAGCAGTGTAAGAATATAAAATTGCTATTTTTCGTTCGCTTAGGGGCGAACAAAATCTGCCGATGACGGGGAACGTAATACACCATGGCACCCCACCCGTTGCAATGTGCCTGACGTACATTTTGATAAAAAGATTTTATCAAAATGATAAGTAAAAATGTAGAATTTTTACGATTACTATATATAATTCCGATAAAAACAAACGATATGGTAAAACTGACAGCTCACAAATTGTAATATTATGTGTGCCAGGGTAGTCACTTGAAATAAGTAAAATTATCACTCAGCAAAACGAAAGAAAAATCCATACGTAGATATATAATGTATGCACTAAGACAAGCAAAATCGTGAATATGGTTAATACACTTTTAAGAAAGATAAAATATTTAACCCTTTCATGCTCCAATTAAATTTATGTATCGTACATAATGTTTGACAAATTCAAGCATGCGCAAAGGATCGAACCCGGAACGTACGGCGGAAATTTTTCGCAAACCACTGAGCAATCTGGAAGCTGTCGCTCGGTTCCTTAAGGAACCTCAGAATGTGAGCGAATAGCAACGCACGTCCTAACGTACGACATACGACAATCTCAGTAAGCACTACGACTCCCAATGTGCGTTGGGTCCATTTGGACCCAGTGGGCATGAAAGGATTTTAATCAAAAAGAAAACTGTTAACTTACACCGACAGGAATGGAATCAAAGTCATCTTTTGGAAACAGCCGACCAAATCCGTTCAACGTGGTTTCGTTTGCAATAACGTACGGTACGTCCACGTACGGCACATCACTGCTCGCGGCGCATCGGCGAAGCTGCACTTCTTCAATCAAGTCAGCTGATGGTTGATATGGTTTCGAAATACCCATTTCGATATAAAAAAATTAAAATTTTCTAACCTGTAGAAACATCAAATAATTCATTACTACATATTTTTATTAAAATCATCAGTTGCTCAGATATCGGCTCAACAAGTTGCATTTTTAAACACAATCGTCTTAGCTCTTGTTAGTTATTAGACGAGTTAATTGGCGTGTCTTTGCCGTAGCCAGCACGTTGTTACACTGTTTTCGAATTTTCTCAGGCTCAGCCGTGCCAAAAACAGATATATTAACATTACGACATGACTAACCAGGTTCCGTAACTATTATGGGTCAAATTTTTGCCTTCAGATGCTGTTATCGAATTGTCTATCAAAAACAGGGACCTTACCTACTATGTGAAATTAAGGGGAAAACTCCATTGCGCCGTTAGACGCCTGAAATGCCATCGTAAATTTAAGCCTTAAAAATCAGAAACCGGCTAATATAACGTATGTAAAAAATCGAACGAATCTACAGTTCAATAGATCGTGGGCAAATCGCAACTTGACCTGTTGAGCTGTGATATTTTCCCAACAATTTATGGCAAACGACACTATATGTGACCCGCAGGACTGTGAATTTAACTTTTAGAAGGCAACAGTTTTCTCTTTACATGTTCCTTTTTTCCTAATTAAGGATTTGGGATTTTGGGCTCGAGTTAATCACTAAAGATAAAACTGACGTAACACCTTCTTCAAAAACCAAAAACTCAATTCTTTGCAATAGTTTTACCCTAAAATTTCTTTTCAGTAATAACCAATATGGTTGAGCACTCGTTTTGATGACATGTTTCACTTTTATAATAACGTGTGTTAAGAACAAAAGTTATTAAAAGCACAAATGCTGATATCCACAATCAACGATTGTATAATAGTGAAGGAATATCACTGTGTTATTCGATACTGCCAAACACTAGAATTTAGCATCGTTCACCAAGCTACATCTATGATCATGTTCATAGTCTATGTTCTATTCATATTTTTGAAATTTTGGAATTTTCAATGTATGTGAAACTACATTCCGTAATTCCTATTTCAATATTTTCTCAGCTGGATTGCAGAGACAACAGTTTACCGAAGCGCAATTTTCATTTAAGTCTGACAAACGATAAGGACAGCACATAGAACAGAGATCGTTTCGGAAAATAGGGGAGTCCTGAGGACCCCCTAATCCCCAAGGTAGTTTACGCTCTGTGCATTAGTGAATAATTATTTTAGTGGTAAATTCTCGGGTGGGCGGGGCTTGAAGCACCCCTGTTCGCCCTATAAATTACGTCCTTGGATGTGGAGCTGTAAATTTCAAATGCAGAAACCCAAATGATGCAATTGCGGAACATTTTTACTGTCGCCAAGAAACGCCTATTTGCATTATATACAAATTTTTTTCGAAGAATAATTTCTTTATTTTTTATTCATTTTAAATAATAATCATGGCATGATAATACTGGAATTGGTGGTTTGATAGTTAGTACTTGTTTTACTAAATTAGCATTTATACGCTCAAACTTTTAGCTCAAAACATGATAAAAAATTTTGCTTACATTTTGATCAAAATACGAAAGCAACGTTTTGCAGAACTGGTGAATTTGAACGTGTGAACATTGTTCAAAATTACTTTGGCCATTGACAGAGAAGATAGCTTGTTAACTTTAGAGCTTAGGAGTTACCAAAATGTTGCCAAAATAGACTTTGAAAGATCGCGATTGGCCACACTTTTCACCACAAAATACAGTCAAATTTTAAGGTCAAAGCTTGAACATATTGAAGCACCTTGGGAAAATATAGCTGTATAAAGAGGATACATGCCTACCAGAAGTCATCTAAGATGATTTACTTTATGGAAAAATAATGCTATTGAACACAGAAAGATCACAAAACCTTTGCTCTGCTCAGGCAGCCAGAAACGATGTTGAGTTTGAGGAGTGCAAGCTATATATGATAAAACACATCTGCGGCAAGCAAAAATAAAATGCATCTGGATGCAAGCTAAGATAAGACACATCTGGGTGGGGAGAGGGTGGCGATATAAGATAAAACAAATTTCAGACATCGGTGCCCATAATGGATGAAAGGTTACTCCTTAAGGGTCTAACTCTCTTACCAATCCATATGTACTAGACCCACCCCTCGCGCCTTAGGGGGTAAGCTCGGGAGGCAGAATGAAAACGTGCCCCTCTCCCCAGCTTAATTACTGGGGACGGTTGCCCTACTGATATCAGGTTCCTGGTTCTGCTGTAAAATTTTTAGTGTACAGCATGCATAAATGTATGCCAGCATAGTAGATGCAATGGCTCAGTACTTTGGTCATGTACGATATCTTAGGTACACACGGGGGCAAAGTTGACAAAAATATTAAGCTCCTAAAGAGTAAAAATTGCCAGAGCAAAATATAAGAGTGCATTGTTCTGTTTTGCAATTGCTCGAGCAGGTAACACCTTTTAAGTTTATACTACCTAAACGCAACAGTCGTTTGGCACTTGCTGTACTTTTGCTCTGAACGATTTTGCAATTGCTTAAGTAAAATGATTTGATTTCATGCTGCCTGGAGCCAGTCAATGCCTACCGCTAATGAGCTATGCTGTTATTATGTTCCATACTTAACTGTTATTAAAACACAACCGCCTAAAACGATCACATCACTCAAAGGATAAATGAAATTATACGGTGATATATAATGAAACCAGATAGGTATAAAGCTCAGCTTTGTGTTGTTCGTACCAGAACCGGAGACGTCCCCACAAAGTTTCAGCTGTGGGACACCCAGCCGCACAGTGTGGGGTCCTGGTCCTTCTAACGGATGCATGTTGAAAATATTCTGTTTGCGGTTGTCGGCTGAAACTATGGCAGTAAGTACTGTTCCCAGCGCCCCTTGGCTACGGCCGTTGTCCGAACTCGTTTGTAAATATTGCTAGACATCCTATTTGCAAAACAGATTAAACAGTTATACAAGAATGCTGATGTAAGCAACTACGGCGGGTTACAAAAGCAGCCAATGTTTTTACAAAGCAACTTTCCGACAAACGGTAGGACATATTTTTGCCATATCAGCAAACAACTTAATTAGTTCGTTTTTGCTAAACGTTTGAAACCAGATATAAATTTGTCATTATTGCTAGGCCAACCACACCGGTACTGCAGCTGTACGCTTCTTTTCTCCCGGTCGCAGCTAATTCCAGAAAGGTCTTCTGGGAAATGAACAAAAATTCTGTAAAATTCAATTTAAGTCAAACCAATAAAACGTAAAAGCTGGCTGTTTTAAGAACAACGAAAACCAGTACTTCTGAAAGCCTTTAGATATGATTATAGCAAATATAGTGTGTCTCAGTGGACTCCAACTGGGCCACAAAACTCTAATTTAATTTCACCCGAAATAGTTCTCGGGTTTGGATCAACACTGAACGCAAACCTAATGCCTAAAGATTAGCATTTGGTTTTGCACCGACATAAAACAGAACTTTAAATTTATTGGCGGTGACAAAATTGATAGAGAAAGATAGACACCGAACGACAATTAGGTTTACCAGCGCCACAACGGGCAAGTGCTATGACTAGTTTTAGATGGGGCAATATTAGAAACAGATGATTCGGATACAGAAACTGTGAGTTAAATATTGCCAAATGTAAAATCTGAGCACAGATTTTGACCAGAAAAAGTATGATAGTTTATTATCTGCTCCTCTAGACCAGAGATGTATAGATGCAAGAGATCGGTGATTACACATATATATACGTTAGCAACCTATGAGACCTGGCTAGAGCACCCTGGAGGGAGGGACTATATCGAATATGCAACTGGGTCACAACACGTGCAAATGATGACATGGTCACAACACGTGCAAATGATTGTATGTCGACGAATGCTTTCAGTGAAAACCGATACATATATACATCTGTCAGTCAGTATGTGTACTAGTTTAGGATTTAAATAAAAATTTTGATGTCAATTTAATCTTATACAATGTACAGTTTCTCAAATTAAAAAAACGGAAACAGGAAGTGGCACGTTTCCATAAAAAAAGAACTCGTACCTCCAAGACGATCAACATTTGTCCGTAACGTGGTTGTCGTTCATGAAACGTTGTATGCTAACAGGATGATGGCTCAGAGAGTTGATTTCGTGGTATAATTTTATACATTCCGTTTACAGCCAAATTTTAGCCGTCCTAGAAATTTTTTCAGCGACTTCCCACATGCATTGTTGCTCTGGCTACAAGCCGATGAGGTACAGGTCTACAATGCGATCTGGCTACGCTAAGTCTTTTATATAAAAATTATTTGCTTAGATAATAGTGTTTCGCTCAGTGAGTTTGTGCTTGAAACAACGTTCTAACAATTGCAGCCTACACCGCAGATCTTTATGACCAAACCCGAAAGGTCGTTGCACTATTTTACCAGATTCTACACAATTCTGCCGAATTTATTTTTATCGTATGCGCAGCGGCGCCGCCACGATTTCACTGTTGGGGGCAGGGTCCCGCTTTGCAGTGCGACGCGTAGGTGTCCAAGGAGATGTTAGAAAACTGACCCGCACTATTCGGCACGCTCTCCCGCGCGCCACAGGCACGCGTAAATTTTTAATAAAATAATCAAATATTAGGAAAAATCTGGTGAAAATAGGTACTAGTTGTAAAAAATTGGGGGATAATTTATTTTCACTGAGGATGGTGGCCGCGGTGCGGTTGTGTTAACTTTCGGTGCGTCAAAGGAGCAAAATTTTTCAAGTCCATTTTCGAAACATTTTGCGAAAACATTTGGTGTTGGGCTATCGATACTCGCTAACCCCGTTGAAATTTCTGGCGGTACTACCCTCAACCCCACACATAACGGCGCCTCTGCGTATGGACAATAAAGTAAGTAGTAGGAAAAATGGCGGTTCTGGCGCAGATGATTAATGACCTGTCAAATTTTTAGGGGAAATATTGACCCTGGGTCACGTGACCTGTCAAAAATGATTAATTACCTGTCAAGAATTATTAATTACCCTAAATACATGTATACGTAATATATAGCCCCCTTCGCCCACACATTATATAATATATATATACACACATACGTAATTATTACATATAATTACCTACACATGCCTAACGACCCATCCCCCCCTCCCCCGACATAGGGGTGTTGTATATGAAATTCTGAAAAAACGTTAGGCCATACTACAATAAATATCTTTATAGCGCCCCAAATATGAGATTTTTTTATTATATAACCACATCCGCTGAAATTTAGATATCGTACATTCATTGATTGTATATTGTAGCGTCTCCTATAACATATAATACTGCCACAGTTACGATATAAATATATTACATCCATCAATCCACAGTTCGCTTTTATATAGCATTTGTGACCTATGTCAACTTTACGTGCGGAAGTATAATGTATGCCCTGCCGTTCTCGATATACTAAGCCTAAGTAAGAACCGTAGCCTAAGCTATGACGAACTAAGTCTAACTGATATAGATTAACCTGAACGAAATCCTAAGCTTAAGTTTGAAGGCTACGTATGATTTGCGCGCACGTGTAACCGTATAACCTGCAATCCTTAAAGTTAATACGCGCCACTTTAGTAACAAATAATTATTATGCTGAATTTCACACAAAGAAATTTTACCTTATTTAATTGTAGCTAATAATATAAACTTTAATCCTTACATATTTCAAATTTCAGAAGAAACAAAGACTTATAAAATGAAAACAGAATTTATACTCCAACTGAATATTGAACAACCACAATTGTAAAACAATTACAAAACTCAAAAGTTTTTCAATAATGAACGGCGAGGTATCAAGCAAATACTACACTCACCAACTAGCAACAGCTAACGTTACCTCTAAACAAACGATAAACTAATATTTATGAATATTATATATTTTTCATTGATATAAAAATTAATATTTTTAAATGATATAGAAACCTAAGCTTTGAAACTCGACTAACAATAATTATTTGACCTAGATTTGCGTCTACTGTGCTATATTATATGAAGATTAATAATAAGTTTAATTCTAGCAAATATTTAAGTAACAATTTAAGCGTTATTATTGTTTTAATGCACAAATCGCATATGTGCATAAAAATATTTCGCTAGGTTGTAAAATTAGTACTGTTTTTAACAATAAAACAGATTTAATTATAAAGTAAAAAACTTAAAAGGCGTTCAGTTTGTCACTGCAGTAGTCTTTTTGTTACTAAGTGTGATTAAATATTATTTTTATACGAGCGTTTTATGCCGATAAATAATCATTCGTTAATATAAGAAAGTTGAAATATTATTAATTTGAAGTAACATCGTCGCAAAAACATTTCTAGGAGCGAAGATCCCAGCGCAAAACTCAGAAAATTTTTATTGAAAATTATGTTACACATGCAAGGATATGACGCAGAGTTTTTGCACAGTCAACAGTAAATCATTATGACAATACGGCGGAATTATATTGTAACACTGGTGCTATTAATATAATGTATTACTCACGTTTAAACCATCCACAATATATAGATATATGCTAAAGTTACATTAATGAGTTTTTAAAGGGGTTTTGAATTTGCCATTGGCATAAAAGTCGCAACCAAGCATGAAATTACAAATTTAACAAAACTTTCAACTGAAATTTTCACAAAATTTTGCAAATAGGTCAGAAGTTTGCTAAAATTAAACTTTCGCTAAAAATTCACCCCGAGCGTTTTGAGCACTATAAAAGCAGACTGTCAGTCTCAGTTTGCATCAAAGTTTGTTTCGATCCACACGACGAAGACGACGTTGAAGAGGCTGAGTCTGGCCTAAAAGACATTTTATGGCAGAGTCTTGCCTTACAGGACATGCAATCTTTTATAGATTGCTCCTTATAGTGTCACTGCGCTGACATATGTTGGCCGACAATGCAGGACACACGTGCTTCTGCGTTGACCGGGTCTGACTGACATACAGAGCACCCGTGCTTCTGTTCAGACCTGGTTGACTGGCGAATGCAGGGCACAGCTGTAAGGGGCTTCCTGTAAAAGTGTGGTAATCCTGTAAGACAATGCTTTGTCATATAATCTCTAAAAAACAAAATCATTGCATTGTAAATACACAAACTACATTGTAGAGGTGATGCCACCAA
>JASANE010011137.1:0-17309 GCA_030248225.1 Trileptium ribeirensis
TAAATTATATGCTTTGATGATGAACCTTATGCTTTCCGAATTTAACGTGTTTATCCGGTTCTGTTCTTGGTGTCACGAATGATACGTTGCTGTAAGTGAACAAATTGGAGGAGAATCTAGAATTAGGGGATTATCGAAAGACTCTGGCGTACTTTGGTGTGGAATCTAAAAACAATTAACGTTGATTTGCGGATATACGGAAAAACCTTGGCATGTTTTGGTGCTGAACCTAAAAACAACGTTGAGTCGCGAATATTCTTTACACATAGGTACTTATTACGGTATTAATTTACCTTATTTGTATTATTATTCCCAAATAAAACCTGAGTTAGCAACAGCGTAAACTAACCATAACCGTAGTGGAAATAACACGCGCCTAGCTGAACCGTCTGGCAGCGGGAACGTTAACATAAGGAACCTAATCGGCCTAATTCTAAGGAAAAGCATAAGGTAATCAGATTAACGTACGAGTCGAACCGTCCGGCGGCTACGTACCAACCCACAAGGGAAAGTAATAGATATCAATTACTCAGGATTTATCAGTGAACCATCCGGCACTGGTAGATCTAAGGAAACTAAATAGTATAATTTTAAGGCAGGGGTAAGGTACTCAGATAAACGTACGGATCGAACCGTCCGGCGATCTCGTGCCAACCTCAAAAGAGGAATTTATAATGAAGTACTAGCGTAAATCTAAAGCAAAGGTTAAGGTATTTAAATAAACGTGCGGATCGAACCGTACGGCGATCTCGTACAAACCTCACAAGAGGATTTAATCAATACATACTCTAATAACAAGTAATAAATAACTTACTCAGAATAATACTGTGTTCAAAAGTGAGTCTGAGAGAAAATATGTGGTACAAGAAGTAATCATAGAAATCGTATGTTGTCAAGGTGCTACAAGTTTTAATCACGGAGTGTCAAGAATATCTGGAGTTTGAATATTAGAGTGGCGAAACTAATTATACCGGATGTGGCCAAATACTTGGACGTCATTTAGACAAGGTGCTTAATTAGTGGCGTTACAGCGGAACCGGACCGTAGTATCAATTGTTGTGCTATTTACTAACTTTGAATTAAACTTCTAACTTCGGCTGGTTTGACTCTATGTCGGAATCAAATACAGAACAATTTGAATAGTTATGCCATAGGAAATATTACGCTGACCTAATATCGCGCGCCAAGGAAGAATCAATAATCCCCGCCGGCATACCACTGGCCACGCGTTCGAACCACACATCTTCGAGTGACGAATCGCGTCCCAATTTAATAATCCGATAGCCGCCATAATAAAAAGCATAGCCAACCCCACTCCATCAAAAGCATAAAAAATAACAGTAGGCTACTCTCGTGGGTCCAGTAAGCTAGTGGGGTCCAAAATCCTTAAAACATGTGTTTTTCACAATTTTATTCATTTATCGGTCCCTAAAAGTTCATCTTAAATTTCAATTCTTAAAAGTTTGTTCTTCAAACATCCAAACTTAGATTTGGCTTAATTTACATATTGTGACTTATTTAGTTTTATTAGCTAACATACATTTGTGTTTTGTTTTAATTTTAATTGAATTCGAGTGGAATGACCTCGCTTCGCTCAAGCGAGCGAGTGGAACCAGAATTTTCAATTTTGGCTCTGGAGGGGGGTTGAGGGAGGTCCTGTCTGTGTGTATGTGTGTCTGTCGCACCTGGATCTCGATAACGGATGGGCAGATTTTGATGCAAGATAGCTCATTCGAACTGCAATGGTCGATTTAGGTGTAGTGACGGGGCCTGATTTTTGAATTTTTCCCGTGGGAAAAGTTATGGGGCAAAATGACGTCATTTTGGCCCATTTTTCGGGCACACCCTATAGTTTTTGCGATTTTTCTCAATAAGTAAACGAGGTATCCGCAAACTAATAGGCCTATTCCATGTAGCTTTACCAGGGCTTTCCAATGATATATAGCAAGTTTTTCAACTACTTCTCAATCTGGAGTCAAGCTTATAGTTGGCGCCAAATTTCATATTTGGTGAAAAGTCGTGGGAAATGCACCTAAATGTGCGTTTTTGTTGCTTTTAGTGTCTTATATGGGGTTTTCTGGGCAGATAAACTCATTGCATATGTTAAAACTTGGTTAGCATGAATGTTTTAATATAGATGCGCGAACTGCAGCTATTAATATTTTTAAATGTACTTCAAGCTTATCTAGCTAGCAGCTAGGATAGATTGTGTCATCACAGTTGGCGGTTTTTCTCTACATGTGCTGGGTTACGTTTATTGTTGAGTCAAGGTTACAGTTGTGTTCCGGTTTAATTTTTAGCCCAGTTTCGGAGGATTTTGGAGTTTCGACTCAGGAGTACGCAACATTCTGGCTTAAAGTAGAGCCTATACTATGGAAAGTTGCGAATTTTGTGTAAAGAATTACACCTACTCGCTATCGGTGCTTGGATCGAATCTTATGGTGACTTTTATATACGTTAAAACTGGTTGGTCTTCTAATGAGGATTCACTTCACAAATAGATAATTTAAAAGAATATTAATTATCATAGTAATATTGCTTTTCCAAATAAAATCGTAGGGTTTATAAAGTCCAGGTACTAAGAGCGATGCCGTATTAACTATATTAGCTAATAATACGTAAAACTTGCTGCCCCAAGTGTCGAGTGACAAAGCCAGGGCGAGCAGAAGAGGCGGGTCCGTGGGTAGTAGTGTCACTTGTTGGGTGCGGCAACCATTGGGGGCGGCTCAACAAGGGGCGTTAGTCTTGAGAAGACCGGTTGAGTAAGGGGTTGGATTCGATTACCTCCTCGAGCCTAGAGCAAATCCCAACTACTAATTTTGGGCCCGCCATTCGGGGGCCTGGAATCTCTCCTATGTACGGCAGCCATTCGGGGTCTGCACAGAGTGAGGGACTTCATCTCTTTAGTAGTCGACGCTACTAGAGAGTTCATCGTAATTAGCCAGCCAGCCATTCGGTTCGACTACAAAACATAATATAACCGGCACGTAGTAGCGTAAATCTAAGGCTTAGGTTAAGATAATTATTTAACCCTGCAATCGTGCCAGCCATTCTGGGGTCGCATGAATGAACTCATAAGAGCTTTATTAAAGTAGCAGCTAAGTTAACAGTAACTGGTGCTTGCTCAAACTTAACCATATATAAGGATTGTACTAGCGTAAGTCTAGGTCCTAAGTTCAGATATTTAGATAAACGTGCGTCGTCAGCCATTCGGCGGCGGTCGTACAAACCTCACAAGAGGCGTACTAGATTAGCACATAATCGAATTGGAACTAATAGGACCTAGGGTTGAAACAGCAGAGTGTCTTAGTGTCGAATAGCGATAATACCTAGAGGAAGGCAAAAAGTATCCTGTGTTTTGAATAGAGTGATCAGCGTGTAAAGGTATATACTAAAGAATAGTACGGTGTATAACACTCTACGAATGAACTCTAGTTGCTCAAATAGCCGAAGCTTGTCACAGCCTACGGGTGCTAAGTGCTCAAATATCGTGCCTTAATTGTTTTATCCGGTGTTATAAATATCCGCTACGTGTTTGATAATCAAGTACCTAAGCTGGAGTGATCGACCTGAGCAGGAGACACGCCGTTACGCGAACTATAAGGCACGATCACTGATCACGCAAAGAAGGACGCGCGTCAACTTAACGTCCCACCGGCATTCTACTGGCCACACCTCGGACCACAATCTTCCTTGACGACTCCGGTCCCCTTTTAATTACCGCTAGCCGTCATAACCAAAAATCCCCTACCAACCTCTACCCCCGTGCAAAAAGCATAAAATAACACAGTGACCACGATTTTGTGTGAAAGTGGGACAAAATATAGATAAAATAAAGTGGTCAACAATTTTCGAAAATCTAAAAAGCAACCCCCTGGTCCTAAATAAGGCAGAAGCTAAAATAAAACCTATATATATCGTACTAGGAATTAGTAGGCCACATAACCAGGACGCTTTACGTAAGCCTGTCTAAATATTAAAATGCCGCTTCAGAGAACGTCACCTGCACAACAACTTGAAAGGAACCGGCGACGAGAAAGAATGTTGGGAGCGAAGAACTATCAAATGGAAAGGCATAAGAAACAACGAAAAGCTCGAATATGACGAAAGAAATCGAGGAAATAATGCTAGGGTTTCGATCACGACGAACAAGAGATTCCGCTGGCACAACCGATAATTACAATCAATGATCAAGAAACAATCGGTGCTGAGCGACGAACAGTCGAGATTCAGCAAGTGCAAGAGCAACAACAGCTTCAAAAAATAAAACAATCGGTGCAAATCAAAAGCAATTTAATATAAATCGAAACCTATTGAATGTAAATCACGATTATTTCGCTGCAACCATAGAACGATCAGGTGCAAAACCAATGCGAGACAACGGAAACCGAGACCAAATCTAGTCGAAGTCGGTGCAAAGAAAGATCAACTCGGTGCAATTCGAAAACGATTCAATGAAAACCGAGATCAAGCTGACAAGAATTATCTTCCATTCACTATAATCAATGATCAATCCGGTGCAATTCCAACGCAAACCGATATCAAATTGAGATGTATTATGATCGATACAGTGCAAATAATGACGAAATTGGTGCAAATCGAATACGATTTAATACAAACCGAGGTCAACTCATTGCGAACGATGCTCAATCCGGTGCAAGTAAAGAACGAACCGGTGCAAATCAAAACCAAATCCAAACGATGACCAACGCGACGCAAACTACGATCAATTTTCTTAAACTACAAATTCTTTCAAACTACAATCAAACTTCAATTTAGACTGATTTACCAAGTTTACAAGCGCACTGGCGGGTGCTTGACGCAATTTATGTTAGCCAAGCATACCTTAAGTACTTCTGCGTAAACCATACTCTGTTACCGAGTTGGACCGGATTAATTCAAACGTATCCCACAGATTTCTGGATTTGTAAAATAGCTGCTACAAGCATCGACCTGGCTTTGATTTAACAAAATCTTGCAGGTTATTATGAAAAATTCCTGCTCAAATTGTGTGCCCTACTTACGTTTCACACGGCAAATTGGTTAGTTAATCTTTTCTTTTGCTTGGTTGTATTGGGGCTTGATAATTGCATAATATATTACATATGTTTGGATTACAGGATGAAGCAAAAAACGTGGAAAATTTCAAACAAAATTTTTAAACCGGAATTCCGGTTCCGGTATGGTTTTTGCTCTTTGCCGGAACCGCAACCGGAACACGATTTTCGCCGGAACCGTAATTCCGGTTATATACTCCCTGCAATTTAGTGCACACCAAGGCCGATTCAAAACAAGTCGAGACAAACTGCGATCTATTTAGTGCAAACCAATATTGATCGGATGCAAACCAAAAGCGACACAACACAACCCAAGACCAAAGCAACGTAAGCCAAATACAGTTCCGTGCGAACCAAGACCAGTCTGGCGCAAACGACATTCAACGCGACGTAATCCAATGTCGATTCGGTGCAAATAAGGAAGGAATCTGTGCATATCAAACGGTGAATACAGGGAACCAAGTACAAGTTCCGAATATGACAAATTTCGGCGCAATCCAAAGCGCGAATGGATGCAATCAAGCGCAAGTGCCGTATATCACGACGAACTGCGGCACGTTATAAACGATGAATACATGGAATCAAGCGCAAACTATGGCAACCGGTACAATTCAAAACGGCGCATATGGGTACTACGGTGAAACACCATCGGTTCCGCAATACTATCAAATCCCATTTTCGGTGAGCAACTCGATCATTAATCCCGGAGCACCATTAGCAACGGCAACACCATACGTATGACAGCATCATCCACCTCAACAAACATCGACGACAACGAGTCAAATCATCGATTTGATGACAATGAACCATCAGTTGATCGAAGTATTGACCAAAGAAACGCCACAAGTACCGAGCACAACGCAATAGTCAATCGGTCAAGCGATCATGGTCAAAATGGAGAACGAAGTTCGCTATTTACAATTATACAAAGGCGACCCGTTTCGCGAAATTTCGAAAAGAACTCGAAAAGCGCTGGCTCAAGATGGAATTGATGATGAACAAGAGAAGCTGCGAGTCCTGAAAGCAAAGATGAGCAGGAAGGCAGAAGAATACATGGAAGCCCTGACACTCGAAAAGGCCAAAGAACTCAGCAACTACGACGAATTGGTCAAAAAGTTCAAAGAACGATTCGATATTCCAAAACGTTGACGAATCATATGAATAAGTTGCAAAGTTTACGAAAAACCGGAACAGTCAAAGATTTCGTGAATGGTTTACGGGTGTACGCATTACGACACCTCACCGCTAAAGGTATACCCGAATCAATTGTTGAAGAAGTCCTCAAGTCCGCGTAGATCACAGGGTTAAAGAACGAAACCTGAAATCGATTGTGCGAGACAAAGGAAGAAACCCACGCAACGTTGACGGAGAAAGCCGAAGCGGTGGAGAACCTCGACCAACAAATGACTCAAGGATTGCAAAGCATAACCGAGCAACGATTAAGATATCTAGAGATCCAATCCAATCGACCGAGTAAACTGAACGTCAATCCAGCGAGACCAAATACGGGTCAACAGATTTGGCGACCGAAGGTACTAAGATCACAAATGCAATGGCGACTGCAACGGTGGAACAATCAACCGAAGCAGGTACACCAACCGCAGCAGCAACAAATAATGCAACCGTGGACAACACCGATACCGATGATGCCAACGCAAATTGGCATGAATTACCAACAACCGGTGCAAGTACCACAACAACCAATACAACCGCAAATGAATTGGCAACAACAACAAAGAATGCCAGTGCCGGTAGCAAACCAACAGCAACAAAACGGGCAAATGGCAAGGAACCAAGCGTCACCTAGGTGCAAAAATTGCGGAAGGTTGGGCCATAAAATGGAGCAATGCGCCGCAAGAAACATGGGACAAAATACAAGAGAAACCCGACCGGTAAGTCAACAACAAAGTCAACATCGATACAGGATCCTACCAAACCGACCGAATCAATTAAACGAAATGGCGAACAATGGGCCACCAAAATCGAGTGGAGTAGAAAGAAAAGAGAATGCTCAAAAAGAATTGGGGAAGATCGAGGATATGTCGGCGGACGAGAAGAAAGAAACGTTCGTAGAAGTGAATCAAGTGGATCAATCGAACAAACATAAACTGTGCAGTGACCAGACAGTTTTGTCAATGTACTATATCGACACGTATCCCGATGGAACAAGAAACTCCGAGGTTTGGTCGATACGGGATCACAAATGACCATTAGTGAAGAACAATACGAAAAGTATTTCAAGCACCTGCCACTTAGAGAAATGGCATTACGTGCGGTGGGATTCAACGGAGACCTAAGAGAAAGGGCAGTGGGCTGCTTTTTCGTACTAGTCCAACTGGAAAAGGAGGTACGAAAGATCCGGTTCTTCGTAATCAAAAACTTCTCAAAGATCGCGATATACAGACGTGACTTCCTGGCAGCGTTCGAACTGGTGATCGATTATCAACAACTACGAATCAAGATGAACGGCAGACCGATACCCCGTTGCTGGCGAACCGACGAAATTGGATTGATCAGTCAAGAAGCCGATAACCATATCGAAATTTGCAAGTGTCCGTACAAACAAGTGATCCCACCATGGTCAGCGAGGTTCATCGAAGTAAATATCCCGGAAGGACTAAAGGAAGGCGCCACAGTAATAGTGGAACCTTTGATGAAGATCAACAATGGATTGGCAATACCGAACAGCATTGTGAAAGTAAAAGAAGGTAACATCATGATACCGGTGTGCAGCCTGAATAAAATTGACACGGAAACATTCGAAGATCAACCACTGGTACGGAAGGTAGAATAAACAATCGTAAGAACAGTGGTCGATGAGGAAAAAGCTCAAAGAGCAATGGAGCGGATCGAACAGAAACAAAGAAAGAACCAAATGGAGAACAAGGAAGAAAGCGTAAAAATGGATCAAAGTTGGAAAAAAAGAAAACCGATCATCAAATCATGGACCGGCGATATCCAAACAAAGAATCCACAAGTGATATCAATTGTAGAAACGGAAGTACACGAAAAGAAGAAAGAACAGCGAAGGATCAACATCGAACAGTTTCAAGAACCAGTAATACGCCAAACCGAGCACATGAACAATATCGAACTCCCAACCGAAGTCGACTTGGAAAAAGCTGTTACCGAAGTACAAGAGATGCTCGATCAAAGAATAATCTGCAGATCTTATGGTCCGTGGGCATCACCGATCGTATTGACCAACAAAAAGCACGGATCAATAAGATTTTGTGCCGACTACAGAATACTCAATTAAATCACAAAGCGTGATAGCTTTCCATTGCCAAGAATCCACGAAATATTGGACGCATAACGTGAAGCAAAATACTTCTCAACCCTTGATGTCAAGTCGGGATATTGGCAAGTACCGATGAACGAGCAAGATAAAGAAAAGACCGCGATCATCTGTCACGAAGGACTGTTCGAGTTTAACGTCATGCCGTTCGGATTGACGGATGCCCCTGCAACATGCCAAGGAATGATGCAGCTGATTTTGGCGGGCGTCCTGATGGAATCATGCGTATGCTACCTCGACGACATTATAATTTTTTCAACGTCATATTGGGACGATTTATACGGTATCAGTCAAATACTACAGCATCTCTGTGAAGCGAATCTTAAAACAAAAGAAGCAAAGTGGGAATTCTTGAAAGAAGAAATTCCGTTTCTGGAATACACCGCATCGACCAAAAGAAATCTTGGAAAGGTCGGGAACACACAGAACTCGAAAGCGAAGACGGTGACACACCTCAAGAGTTTTATTGGGTTAACTGGATACTACAGACAATTTGTACCCGATTATGGAACAATAGTAGCACCGTTGTACGATATCACTAACAAACGATCCAGAATGGTGAAGTTCAGTCAGTTGTGGATGGAAGATATCCAACAAGCGTTGGATACCTTAAAGATCAAGATGACAACGCCTCCAGTATTGGGATATCCATATCCGTACCGACCGTTTATTCTGTACACCGACGCAAGCAAACATGGCATCGGATACATCCTATCCCAAAAATACGAAGCGGGGAACGAACATATAATAGTAGGAATTATTAATCCATTATGGCAAGTATCGCATTGAAGAAACCCGGTACTCAATTACGGAGCGAGAATGCCTGGTTGTAATCCGTGCGATTCAACACTTTCGACCGTATCTATTGGGAAATCATCACGGATCATGCACCATTGGTCGAAATCCTTAACAAAAAGCGACCGCTGGAACAGATGACCGCGCGATTAGCTCGAATGGCGAACAAGGTCCTCGAATACGAATATACAATTGTATATAAACTGGGACGATACCACCAAAACGCTGATTATATATCGAGACCACCAGTAGGAGATGGATAGTGATAGAATAAAAATATTAGCGGTTGTAGTGGTGGCGGCAATATTGGTAGACGACGAAAACAACGAACATCACATCGTGGTGGAAATAACGACCGACGAAACCACAATGATAAATAGACGAATAGTACAACCAAACGAACGGTTCTTTCAACAAGAACGCAGGACTATCTTATACGCCTTGGATATAAAAGAAGTCTCTGTAGTAACAAGCGACCAAAAGAACGAATTCATTCACAAAAATGATCAAAAGAACGACACCACAATCGGCGACCAAATTAGGACTCAATAGTTGACGAATAGGAAGAGCCTAGAGCGACAAAGAGCTATCAAAAGAATAGCTCAGGAAGGCAGGAGCAAACGGAGTAACCAAATGATAAAACTATCGGTGACAAAAGAACTACCATCAATCGAAGTAACAAAGAACAAGCCACGAGCGGTGAATAAAGCCACAACGAAATTACGAAAAAATGGTCGTTCAACGACAATATCAGTTCAACAAAAATCAGAGCCAAATGAGTTTCACACCGAACCCAAACCACAAAAGAACGTCATTCACATCACACGATGGTGGCAACGGTGGACGAACTACCAAACGGTATTTGGATTTAACATTCGAAAGGGTTAGGTGGCAATTATCAACGGAAGAAGGCGCAAAATAGTTCGCCGAAATTATGCATCAATAAAGAACGAACATCATCTTAATATCAACGTTGGTGGCAAAATTTCCGTTATTGGAACTAAAACCAGTGGCGACAAAAAGCATTAAGGTCGAAACATCTGTAAACAAAAATGGCATCCAGATTGTTTAACAGGAATTGATGAAAAGTTCTGGGACGATACAACGAGTGAAATTCAATACGTGGCGATCCAAACAAACGAAGGCGAATTATGTATCATCGACATCTCGCAATTCAAAGGAGAAATACCAGACGTCCTCTACGAAGAGCTAAAACCACACAGCGAAAACATACTATGGAACGATGTAGCTACCTGATGAGAAAAAGATATGGAACGCGACGTTTGTAAAGAAAGGACAACTATACATAGCGGTATTAACCACAGTCAATATGGGCGAGTTACAAAGAATAATCGGGGAACAAGAGCAAGCAACAACAAAGCATTTCATAGAAAAGTACGTTCTCAGAAAGAAGGGCGTAACGATCAAGCAATATCAACTAATCGACAACAGAAATAAATTGTTCGCGCCAACACGATCACGATATCAATGTAGGCAATGGACATGGACGATCAATCAAGCAGTTCATCATTGCCGTGACACAACGTTATTGTTCCAGATAATATTCGCAATGGCATGTCGAGCAAACGGAACAGCGATAGACAGATGCGAACAAAAAGTTTGGAATTTGATTGAGAAAGTAATAAAGAAATATTCGTGGCACAGAACACCAAAAGTGCGAATCGAAGCAAGACATCAAACAATCGAGGAAAGCAAAACAAGGTAGAGGCGTTCATAAAGATCCAACAAGAATTCAACCAAAAGATGAAACCGCGCATACAAGAACAAAGAATGTTCAAAGGTAGTAGGTACGAAATGCAAATGGATCGCACGGTCAGACAAAAGAAATTCAATGCGAACGAATTCAAGCTGTGCCAAGTTGACAAAAAAAGTCGAGGAAGAAGAAAAGTTTAGACGCTTTCAAGAAGTTAATTTCAAAGAAGGCGGTGATGTTTACGCTAAGGAAATACCATGGACCAAAACGAATGCGGAACCACAAAACGAATTAATGAAACAGCGAGCCCAGATTTCAACGAATACTGGCGATATTGGATTCAATCGAGTAGGATTCTCCGAAACACGAAAAATCGATAAAGAAGTCGAAGCGATACGGAGAAAAACAAGTACAGAGAAGACGCAAGAGAAAGTGACAATGGAAGTCAAAGCATACAACGAAGCATATTCATAAAAAGAAACGCGAAATCAGAGGAAGAACTACGAAAACATGCGAAATTTAAATTATTAAACACGATTAATAGGATGATTTTTGGTACCTAGAGTTCAGGGAGTAAACGGAATTCCGGTTTGATTCAATCGAGGTGGATTCTTCGAAACGCGAAAGATCGATCGATAAACAAATCGAAGCGATACGGAGAAAAACAAGTACACAGAAGACGAAAGAGAAAGTGACAATGAAGTCATAGCATACAAAGAAACATATGCACAAAAAGAAAAAGGAAAACAAAAACAAAGAAAGAACTACGAAAAGATGATATATTTAAGTTATCAAACACGCTGAATACGATAATTTTTGGTACCTAGGGTTCAGGGAGTAATCGGAATTACGGTTCAGGCGAAAATCATGTTCCGGTTGCGTTTCCAGCAAAATGCAAAAACTATAGCGGAACCGGAATTTCGGTGTAAAAATTTTGTTTAAAATTGCCTACGTTTTTGCTTCATCTGTGGTCCAATCATACGTACGTATGTATATACACAATGATAAGTTCCAACACAACCAAACAAAAGAAAAACTAACTCAGCAAACTACGTACCTTGTGAAACGTAAGTAGGACACAATTTCAGTCTGAATTTTTCATCTTCACCCGGCAGGAGTTTGTTAACAAAGCAAAGCTAGGTCGATGCTTGTAGCCGCTTACCCATTCAGAAATCTGCGGTATATGTTAGAATTGAACGGGTACAACTTGATATACAAATAGAGTATGGGTTATTGAGGTACTTCGTAATTTTAAGCTTGACTAATATAGAATGAGTGAAGCACCAGCCAGTGCGCTTGCAAATTTTGTAATCAGTCTACATTGGAGTAGAGTAAAATCTTAAAAGCAGCCAGAAACTGCGTTCTTGGCAACGAAACTGTATGTATTGAAAATGTGCGAGCAGTATCACAGTTTGTTTCATTTATAGTCTTCTGATCAGAAAATTGCCATCATTTAACTGAGGAGCAATGGTTGACCAACGCTAGCCTGAACAATGTTTCTGGCCAGCGATCATGAAATTATAGTATACATTTTTATTTTATGTTGGAACAACATGAACCAATAACTTCAAGTTTTCTACGGAATAACATGTAACGAACGTTAGATAACGTTAACTAACATCAGAATTGTATTCGTTACGGGCAAAAAGATAAAACACTTCTTTTCTTACAAAGACCAAATACCTGAGTTGCTCAAATCTTATGTCGTTTACAAATTTGTCTGTTCTGCTTGTGAAGCAGACTACATCGGCTGTTCACGCCGACATCTTACGACTAGGGTTTCCGAGCACACAGGTATATCAGCCAGAACAGGTAAAAAAGGAGGAGCAATGGTTGACCAACGCTAGCCTGAACAATGTTTCTGGCCAGCGATCATGAAATTATAGTATACCTTTTTATTTTCTGTTGGAACAACATGAACCAATAAATTCAAGTTTTCTACGGAATAACATGTAACGAACGTATGTCTATTAAAGGGAAGTGATTGGAGACAGAGCAAAATTGTCTAGTCTACGCTTCATGCGTTTACAGAAACATTCAGCTCGACACATTTTACGCAAACCTGTTCAACGGAAGGCATTTTTTTCGCTCGTAACCCAAAAAAACCGAAATCTTGATCGATAAATAATTATTTTGGCTTGCTCAGCCTCTTCAAAATGCAAGATGTATAGAGGCAATAATGTCATTGCAATACATTAAGTTTAATGTAAAATTTATTTTTAATCTATTTTCATTACACGGTGCCTTCATTTCGTGCTTCATCTATTTTACTATATATAAGTTTGGAAGACCAGGTTCTTTATCCAGTTTAAATGGACAGTTCCCGTTGCTGGTTCCGGTTCTGGTAAATTTCGGTTCCGGTTATTTCCTGCTAGAGCTCTAATTAACTATTTTATACGTATTCGTGTGTTTCATATGGTTTTAAAATCGATGAACCCGATTTCCATAATGTACAACGTTTTCATTTGTTTAGTTGCGCATTGGATTTACGAATGAAGTGTGCACATTTTTCGGTACGCTGAATACAATAATTTGGATATTTAATTTATTTCATGTCTTCAGGGGTCCTCATTAGGTTTTAGGGTCAATGATCTCATTTGGTATTATCGTGTATCAGAATAATCCCCCCTACGGCGCGAGTGCAGCCGAATTATGTACACACAAGCTGGGACCGTACGGTATAACTCATGTATGCCGCAAAACCGATGAAGAGCATGAACATATAACTGGGAGACTACTTATTTACAGTTATTTGGACAATAAAACATAAGCCACTCGTGCCTATAATATATCAATTGATAGCACCATAATCGAGCTTGTTGTCAAAAGCGTCTGTCAGCGCGTAATTGTACATTGGCATTCTGTTGACATGTGCCAATGACCAGTAATTTCGCTATATATTTATATTTATCAATATAATTTTTTGTTTATTTGCGTTATAATAAACGCTCAGTTAGTTCTGTAATAATCTTTGAGCGGCTATGTTTTTCCTTTATTGCAAATTTTCAGAAATCGTGCTCAATACACAAAAGTTGTCTTCCTATATTTGAGGAAAATAAATACATAGCGACAAATAAATTCAGATGACGTTTCAATAGTGACGTGCCATGAAGTGTGTAGTAGCTGGGTCACACTGTAAAAGATGCTAACTTAAAAACAATCCTTTGTTTCCACGGTTGATTTTGTATTCTCAACTATCACCAAAACTCAGCACAATTTAACTGCTTCTTCATAAACTTTATTCATGGGGTACACTTCTTACGTAGCATTTAAAGTTAGGTACCGGCCATTTGTAAAACTGCATGTTACGGTAAATACCATTTTAATGTATAGTCCCCAAACGTTTATGACCATCAGCGTTACCTTAGCTGTGTTGCTAATGGTGTGAAACTGCTGCCCTGTAGCCTATTGCGCTGCGGTTGTTCGTTTTCGTAAGCCAATTATGTTTAAAGGCATGGGCCATACCTTCCATCTACTAGAATTTGCAAAATAGGGTAGCCGTCACGCGCCGTGTCATATCACGCACGGTGTTTTACGCTCGAAACTTAAAACCTGTCGAGTAGCAGCCGGATCGGTAACTTGTAGCTACATTATCTTACTGAGTTTACTTCATCTACGATTTGTCACTTTTTACAAAATTTGTGTAATCTTTGCAATTTAGTACCATTTTGCTGAATATATCGTCACACGGTTGCTGAGCTACAGACAGTGTCGTTTGACTATCAAGGACATATTAGAAAGTCAGCGCTGACTGTTTTAAAAATGTACATCTACTGACTATTGTACATGTCCGTTATAATAGTTACGTTGTCAATCGGACTTGCTTACAGTCTCAGGTCACTGTTGGGACAAAGCTAAAACACGGCGCACACAAATTATCTTAAATAACCCATTAACTAGAATCTTGTATACTTAGTAATATTAGTCCAATGGCAAATTACGCAAACAAACAAAAGTGCCTAATCCACTACTTAAGTGAATGTAACGAAAAATTATTAACCTCACTTGGGTCTTTCCTGTTAGCCCTCCTCAGATCGAAATTGGTCAATTTTGAAGCGACTGCAGTAATTTTAGCAACATTTGGCTGAGCTCGATAAGCTGGTTGAGAAAGTTTTGGCCATTTATATTAGTTTTTTTTTCGATTTTTCGGGTTCAAAAAATGGCTTCCCCTGGTACCCAAAATTTTTGTAAAAAAATCTGGATAAATGAGTAATTTTATATGAGTCGAACCGCATTGGCTGAGTCGAATGGTTCAATGGGTTCAGTTCACGGGTTAAGGAGTTATTGTTATTAATATGACGTCCTAAGCCTAGCCTAAGGTTGTGTCTTAGTCTAAGCGTAAACATTTAACACGTGAATAGATTGATCCAATTTTGTTACCATTTGACCTCGTCATAGTGGTTCGAATGGTATATATAATTATAAATTTATCACGCGAAAAGCTTTTTATTGTAAATTTTGGGAGAATGCGAGTGTGGAGGGGGCAAAAATCTAAAATATATTTTTGTGATAAAAATGCTAAAATGATAATTTTCAGAACCGCTCAAGGAGCTGAATCGACTGGTACTAAAATTATAGCCGTATCTTCAAAATAGATTAATTTTTACCTGCGGGAGGCTGACACTAAAGACCTATCTCACATATAGGGTGTCCCATAGTCAAGCCGCAACTTCAAACTGTAGCTGAAACTCACTTATAACCCTCATACTTTCAGGCGTTATAACCGAACATATCATAAATATTTACGTATAGCAAAGTGTATGATACTGGACTTAATTTGGTTGAACGAATAACTGCAGTAGGACTATATTGAGTTAACCATAATAACCGTGAAATCGTGCGACAATTGTCACGGTATTTGTCTTCAAAGCCCCGTGTCATAAAAATATTGCTTCAATTAATAAAAGTGGCTTGATCGAAGCTTCTTCGAGCAGATTGCAGCTGGGAACATTTGAAACTACAAATTGCAGCTTCTTCGGATATCGATAAATTCCATCCGATATGCTGCCAAGCGACTGTGTGGCTCCGATGATTAGCAGAATGTGCTGCAGTGCAGCATAGTATTGGGCGAACGTCGAGAACATAGCCGCCCTGCGTCCATTAGGCTTGAAATGTGCCCAACTGCGTTCATTAGTCTTTTGAAATGATGTTGTCGCTTGCAGCAGAGTCCATTCGAAATAGAGCGATTCACAGCCTATGTTGAGCGTCTGCTGCTGGAGAAGAACGGCCAAGCAGCGCTTGACAGCTCGGAATGAAGACGCATGGCCGACTTAGATGTTGTCTCTGCCTGACGTTTTTGTTGAAGATGACGCACCTCGATGTGTCCATACTTTTTGCAGAAACTGCATGTGCAGTCTTTGCTTTGAAACGATAATGGCGCCAGTGTTACCCGTCTTTCCAATGTCTGGAATGTTCTCAATCGCCGCACGGGTTTGCACCTTGGTTGTGGTTTTAGTTGCAGTAGTTTTTGATTTGACCTCGACTATTGTTGGTTGGCTTTTTAGATGATCTTTTTAGACGGTTTCTTTGGCGACTTCGGTGGGATCTGGCTGTTTCGATTACACCTTAAGGTGTTTGTTCATCCTCTCTATACCTTGCACAGCTCTTTAGGGCTGTTTCATTCTGTACTAAGCAGATTAATCGTGTCCGCATGGCTTGGTAAACCAAAATCAGGTATTGACAATGAACCGCTGGTTGCAGCGCCTGAACCAATGCGAACCGCGAATCTCGACGCGTAGTTGATATTTTTTGGCGGTTTTTGTTGATTTTCTATGGCGTGTAGCATCTTGAAAACTACCAACGACAAATTTGTCAAGTACGCACTTGCGGCATTCTCTCAAATGAGACTAGGATCGCATCGACGAACATTTCAAATCTAGCTCAATAATTTTCCATAAGTTCGCGGTTGAATCAAAAGGACAGAATCTTGGGCTAATTATAGCTTTAATATGCGAAATTAGGGATAGTTGAGATTCGGCGTTCGAAGATTTGACTTTCCAAGACTTTAATCGCCAGCCCTTGTGATTTCTTCGCTTTTGGCTCTTCGGTTGCAGTAGCGTCGGCTTTATGACATGTTGGATTTCGGCAATGATCGGTGGATTTGTTTTTTCAATTGACTGCCTGCCGATAAATCGTTTGATCGATACAAATCGGAGCGGGGAGAAGGTGAGATCAAGCAGGATCTGGCGGTCAGCGCTTCGCCCCTGGGTTGAAGTACGCACCATCAGGGAGTTAACCACTAACCCTCTATAGGAGGATAAGGGAGGTGAGGCGATCTGCCAAGGATGGCGGTCGGCGCTGC
Source organism: Trileptium ribeirensis (assembly GCA_030248225.1). Lineage (NCBI taxonomy): Eukaryota > Metazoa > Nematoda > Enoplea > Enoplida > Thoracostomopsidae > Trileptium > Trileptium ribeirensis. The sequence continues at coordinate 17,166 of JASANE010011137.1, forward strand.
GTCCCTAGGATGGGTCCGAAAGGTTAGAGAATAACTCCTAACTCCCTGAGTAACTAACAGCGATAACTAAACGTAAAATCACCATGCACAAACGTTGTAATGTCCCCAACAGTTGGAACTTTTGTCCCCCTGTAGTGTAGACTA